>JAJMDR010000013.1:16798-230786 GCA_030573655.1 Cylindricascospora bacillispora | reverse complement strand
GACATAGATCAAATTCGCTAAACAACGTATTCAGACAGTAAGTCACACGATGGTTGTATTCATCGAATGGATAGTACTTAAACGTCGCATTCTAACATTAGAGATGCCAGAAATAATAAAACTATATTATTTATAAAAATAAAAATGACAATCATCATTCAATTGCTTTGCAGATTTGATACGCCGGCGCACGCACGGTGCCTCGTCCACAGCCGTAAGAGCCTTCTGACGGCCGATACAATGTGCGCGTGCGTGGATGCGTCCGTCTGTCCGTCCGTGGCAGTCTGCTTCTGAGTACATCGTTCGAATGGAGAGCAACAGAAGCTGGGAGGATTGTGGTATTTCTCTCTGTATTTATACCTCAAGAAATCGCATCTTGAAAATTTACACTGGAAGAAAATTTTTTTTGCATCTTTTCACAATGCGACAAATGTAAACAGAGCTATACAGTGTATGTAGTTTTTTATGTAGTTTTTTCTCTTTACAAAGGCACACACAAATATACACAGACAATGCTCATCTCCTGCTTAGTATGGAGATCAAGGTGGTGCCATTGTCGGAATACAATCCCGTGGGACTCTCCTCGTCTGTGTTGTATAGCAAGATATCATCACTGTACTTCATCTCATCGTTCAATATTGTGCTCTCTATGGTCTGGCACTCAATGTATTTCGAATTGATCTTGTTTTGCAGCAATATTATCTCCTGGTTGAACTCCTCCTGCTTGTTGATCAACAGCTCAACCCACTCTTTGAACTTATTCTCTTGGATCTCTATCAATTCGTTGAACTTGTTCCGGATCTCAAACTGCTTGAATAGGTACTTGCTGTCAATTTCGATCAGTATCTCCTGCATCCTGCGTGAATCGACTTTCTCGTAGCATCTGTATAATTTTAGCAGGCTATTCATTTCAGTTTCTTTTTCTGGAACCGCTCCCTGATCGTCCTCCTTCCCCTGCAGTGCATATAACTCCTCGCGGCCCTTGATCAATCTCATTTCCAGGAAACTGGTTCGATATTTGTTGAAATACTCATGCATACTGCCAATTATTTTCATCGTCTCCTGCTTGAATAAAAACTCCTTCAAGTCAGTAATGCCGGAATTATATTTAATGTATCCCTCCAAACAACTGATGCCAAATATTTTGTTGGTGTATTTCTCCGTGATATCACCACTGTCTTCTCCTGCATATGTGCCTGACAAAAATTTGCATGTCATTATACCTGCTTTTTTCAGTTTCTTACCCAATTCAACCTTATAATTTGCCAACTCTTTGTTCGTCATAATATCCACCTGAGGAATAATTGGAATTAAATTGACTCTACTAGACAACTCTTTCATAGTGATCAAGTCAATCAAGTCAATCCCATCAGGTGGACATGGTCTGATAAAATACAGCAACACATGACACCTATCATCTCTCATGGAACTACGGCATGGCTGCTCCTCTTGATATATGTACGATCTCATGTTATCTTCTAAATAGTTGACTAATGGGACCCAGGCAAACGAGTTATCAATATCGCTACAGAAATTTGATGTAAGAACAATATTTATATTCAGCTTAATTTCGTCTAGCGTCTCCAAAGTACGATCAACACTGGCCAATATACTACTACTATTATCACCTGATTTAGATGACATGTCTTGGAATAGTTTGTTTATAAAAGTGTTCTTACCCAGTCCGGATTGCCCACATACCATTATATTAATAGGAATTCCTTGGTTATTAAGTATTTTCTTCCTCTGTTCAAACAATAAATCCACACCCACATAGCCATTATGGGAGGGTTCAATCTTTGTTTTGGATAGTAAAGGACCATTTTCGATTTCTCTGATAACTTCAAGATATTTTACCCTCACATCACTATTTAACAGAAGATCTTTTTCAATTTCTGACTTCGATTCATCATCATCTTCTTCTTCATCCTCTTTCTCATCATTTGTGATTTCAATATCCCAGGAAGGTTTATAATCGTTTTCAAATAGTTTCATTAATTTATCCAAGTTTTCAGTAATTGTGGTTTGCCTCTTTGTACGAATAGTCTTACTTTCCATGATCTATATTTATTTGACCTACCTTAATAGATAAATAAATAATAATAATAATATTAGTATCACACACACGAACACAGAGACTACACAGATATGGAGCTTCACCTTAAGTATGGTACAGTATCAGTACTAAGCAAGGTTTCCCGTCCCTCAAATATCAACTAGCATTGCAGTAGCTTATTATATTTCTAAATACTCCCTCTTTATAATTTGTGACGCGGATAATGACTGTCACAAAAAAGTAAACAAAACAAAACAGATAAGGTAACATCAAATTAAACATACACAAAATCGAATTTATATAATAATGGAAGAAGGAAGGAAAAAGAGTTCATGAAAATGGAAATGAAAATGCACTTAGGTGAATTGAATAAGTGTATAGGATGCGGGCATCAATGGGGGAGAAATCTACTTAAATACAACGTAATATCAATGAAATCCTTATAATGAATTGTACCAACACCTTCTTGATTTAAATCGTACTTGCGGAACACCTTGGTTAATCTCATCAACCACACCAATGATTCCACAAATTTGTCAAACTTTAATTCCTTGGCATTATGCTTAGGATTGATGAACTCGGCAAATTGATCAAATAATCTCTCGCTTATTTCAAACGGTACCATATATTTTAATTCTTGTAACGAATTATGGTACTCACTCACTGATAGAGTAAATGATCTATTGATGTCATTATCTACATAAACCTTTCTCCATATTTTCACTCTTTTGTATAACGATACAAATTCACTTTCATTGACCGTGCCAAATCTAGATGCGCCAAATAAATTAATCAACGCATCCACAGAAGACATACAGAAATGGGTGTCATCATCATTTTGCAAAAGATTCTGTAGTTCCTCGGCGGTAAGTCGACTCCTACCTCGGATATCATGGTTCGAAAACAAATGATGAGCAATTTGAATATCTCTCAACTCTTCCGGTGAGCTTTCCGCACTTCCCTTCACAGGTAGAGCCTGTGCTGCTGGTTTAACCATAGACATCGGTGGTGTATGCACTGGGACGCTTTTTTTAGTTGCTGTCACAGGTACTTGTGGTGTTACCCCTGTTCTTGATGGTATGGTTTCTAACAAAGAACTATATTTTTGTGGATGTTGAGATATGCTGTTTGGATGGTACGCTGAGTTATTGGCGTGATGATTCAGATATTGATCTTTCACGGGACTGTTCCTATTGTTCCCGCCGTGTACGTAATTCAAAGGAGAATCTGGATGGGACACCAATTTCCCCGTAGATCCATTATGACTGGGAGGAATATGCTGCAATGGCACAGGCGCGGAAAAGACCCTCGAGTTCAACTTAGGATCGCTGGCATTTTTAACAGTCTCATATTTCTGAGCTCTTTTGGCCTTCGCATTTTCAAGTTGGCGTATGTTTTCTTCCATTGCTTCTTTCGGAGTAGCATACAACGGCAAGTCATCGCCAGCTGCATATTTGACTTTTCTGGCACACATAATGTTTCAAATATTCTTGTCCACTTCTTCAGCCTCCGAACACGCTCTTGACTTATCTCACAGAGAATTGCGCAATACCTTTTGCAGGATCTTGCGTGCTGATATATCGAGCTTAGTAACGATGAAATTTTTTGTAAATGTCTTTCTGAAAAAATTAAGTACGTTCATACATATAGGACAATCGGTTCTTCTCATCTTTACTCGACAAGGACTTATGAGAAATATCGGAAAATGGAGAGTGCAGGGAAGCACACTAGTAGTACTAAGAATCCAATCGGAATGACTATGCTATGTATCCAATAGTATTGTCTTAGTTAAAAAATATGTTTGTCATACGACATGGGTTTTTATTTTTGTATTTCTTGTCCGATACTTTTCTCCACCCCAATGGAATCTTCGTAATGCTCTTGCCATGATGCCCAAACTTGAACATAGGGCTAAAGTGTAAAGGGGACTGGCAGATATAGTGGTGAAGTTTTTGTTCTTAGAATCGCAGTTTTCAAGTTTTCCTTGGATTTTTCCCTAGTAACTGAAAATATAAAACTGAAAAATTAACGAATAATTCTTAAGAGTACCTAAATTATTAAAATTATTTGAGTTCAAGAACATCGGAAATACAACGAGTACAGCTTAGGATCTTAATATTATCAAGAAACTAGAGGCACCATAGTCTCATTTCCTCTCTATTTTACCTATAGATATCAATATAGCCACTCAGGAGCTAACAGCAAGCATAAGTCAAAAAATCATGGGTTATAAGGGCAATAGACTTTTGAATATTACAGGTTGAAAAGCAAATTAAGTACCCAATAAAAAAAGAAAATAATATTTACGAAAATATAATGGTGAATCCAATGTTAATTTCTTTGGGGCATTTTTGTGACAAGCACGGCCCAAAAGTTATCTTGGTTACACAATGCGGCGATTTGGATGATTTAGAAGGTAAAGAACTATTGTTGCCAGATTATCCTACGGATTCCTATTGCGAATCTTGTCTTCTGCAATTCCCAGACCCTGCATCAAGATCCATGCGGATGATAATCAATAAGAAACCTTATGTATCTACGCAGTACTCTTCCATAAGATATCAATTATTAACACTAATTATAAGAAGAGTATTTTCTGAGGAAACTCTAATATATGATGGAATGCCGCTAATGTTTTATGATGATTTGAGAGGCTTAAATTTAGTTCTTGGGTTTAAATTATATGATCCTCATGCAAGGGGCAATGAAAGAAGGTACAGTCTAATATTTACCATCGACTCATCGACTCACGATGAATCTATGAAAATTTTATCAGAGAACTGGAATTTCATTAATAATGGATTTAATAAGATTATCGATTTTATAAAATCAATCCATTCAAAATCTTTATCAAAAGAACAGGAGCTTTCTAGGAATGGAAATAGTCATTTAATTTCAACAAAGAATAACAAGTCAACCTCAATAAATAACGAAAATAGCCATAATGAGCCTACACATGTTCAGCCCTTCAGTGGAACCTCATATTTGAAATCGAATAAGGATAAAGTTGGAATTAATTTAACAGAATTAACGGATGACAAGTATCTTTTTTTGAGAATTCACAAATGGAATTCATTCTTATTGAGTTCATTGATAGTTGATGATAATATGACCCAAAATAGATTATCAAAATCTCAAAAATCAGAGCTTCACGGTTGAAACGAACTATTATTTCATGTATCCTAGTACCATTATTTGTGCTTCCCTTAAAAAGGACATTTTCTACACTTCTTGCATTACTTTATAAACTAAGCATTCTATTTATCTACCTGATTTTAAAAGAATAATTACCAAAAACCGAATTCTTATATATCAATAGTATAATACCATAATAAATTAAATAAATACAAGTTATTTTTCCTATGAATATTGCTTTAACTTAAATGCTAAGAAACCAGCTGAGGGTCTCAATGATATTTCATAAGAATTGTCATTATTTGTGCTATTTTCATCATTATATTCAGTGTCGATTTCAAATCCATCATTAACATCTCCATCTAAATCTTGCTCTCTCTTGTCAACATCTACCGTTTTGGTATTATCGAGACAAATCATATTTACCAATCCCTCGATTTCAGTGTCAGAAGTGTCCTCCTCGTCCTCCTCAACTTCCTGATAGTCTAATTTCCGACGTTTTAATTCTATTGAATCCCTAAACAAATCTGATACAAATGACCTTCCCTTTAAATTGATCAACCTCTCTTCTATAGACAATGCTGGTCCTTGGAACCATAAAGGTTCTCCAGAAAATTCAGTTCTTGGAGACGCATTGACTCTCCCGACTCTTCTGATATGGTTACTATAATCAGTCTGGTGAATCAATTTTCGATTTACGTTTCCTGCAACAGAATCAGGAAGTATGAAAGAGCCTTCGACGTCTACTAAAATTTTTCCTAAATTATGCTTAGACGCTTGCGACGCTAAATTATTAATCAATTGTGCAACATTTGGCTTACTTTCATTTGAATCCTTCTTTAAATCTTTTAATTTAGGAATTCTCATAATTGAATGTTCATGTTTTGGCATTACTGATTTTATACCATTAGTATTACTAGAAACATCGTGAATGTCCGTTCCAGCATTCTTATTATTCGAAATAATGCTGCTATTACCGGAGACGTTAGAATAGTGTTTCTTTTGCAAACCTGTAACGAATTCCAATTGTTTTGAAGAAAAATTCTTATCCTTTAATGATAGTTTGGTCAAATTCTTTGGCAGTGAACTTGATTTACCAGACTTCAAAGCCGGTAAACGAACTGTAGAATTTGAACTTTTCGGGAGAGAACTGGAAACTTGGTGATCTGTTATTAGTGTACCATTGGTTTCATTTACTACACCAGCTTCAGATGGATCCCCAGGCCTAATTATATAACGAGGGCAATCATCTGAAGTAGAATATTCTCCCAGATCGTCTCTTGCAAGTTTTGGTCTTAAATATACCGCCCCAATTAAGGGAGGGGCATCTGGCTCACCCAGTTGGGGTTGAGGGATAGGATCAGTTTCCTTAGCATCTGGCGCCAGAAGGTATTTGATTGGTGATGGATATTTAAAGAATTTCCTACCATTAACAGGTATTGTTGGTTCATCATAATCACGAAGTTCTTCAGGTAAACAAGCTTTCCAGGTTCTAATCTTATTGAAAACTTTATCGTTTTCATTGTACCTAAATTCACAAACAAATAATGGGCCTTCATGAGGGACCCCAGAATCACCTCTTTGAAATCTGGTAAAATGAATAACGTAACATTTACCCAACAAGTCTGTAACATCGTGATCTCTATATTGACCTGTCTTAACAACTTCGTTCTTGTAAAATAATCGATCAACTCTATGAACAGTTTGTTCAGGTCTCAAATACCAACAAGCGTTCAGCCATTTTTTACCATCTGACGTTGTCCACAATTTGAAAATTTGTGCCACAACTGGTTTATCTGGAGCATTTGAATTACGAAGTAATACCCAATCTCCTGTAGTATAAGTTTTCATATTATATTCAACACTTTCCAATGGGTATCGTAATTCACCATCTTGTAAATACTCTGAATCTGGTTTTGACAATTCCATATTAACCAAAGTATTATAAACACGATGGAAATTATCTGCATATTTCAACAACTCATCGTTAGCATTATTAAACAATTTATAATTAGAAACCATTAATAAAATGTCATTTTTAAAGCTGTCAAAATCTTTGTAATG
Source organism: Cylindricascospora bacillispora (assembly GCA_030573655.1). NCBI lineage: Eukaryota > Fungi > Ascomycota > Saccharomycetes > Saccharomycetales > Saccharomycetaceae > Cylindricascospora > Cylindricascospora bacillispora. Next base: position 223,531 of record JAJMDR010000013.1, on the reverse strand, counting down.
ACGACTTCTGGTTTTTTTACCGATATCATCTAAACAGATGGGTGCGGAAACAATTTCATAGTATCTAGGATTTGTCTCTGCATCTGGGAGCTTTTCAAAAGGCAAACACAATGGTTGACCGGTGGTCGTTTCTTCTCTTTTCAGATACTTTAATATATTTTTAATCCTAAACATATACGGTAATTCAATAACCGGAGGTCTACCCCTTCTAATGTGAGTTCTTGGTGTTGAGGAAGAAGAGGATGCTCGTTGTTGTTGGAATTGAGGTGTATTTTCACGACTTGATATCATACTACTAGTAGTAGGTCTATATTTATTATTCTGGATGGAGGTATTGTTTATTGAAAAAGTAGGTTTAGTATTATAAGACCCCTTAGGAACTGTGGAGGTATTCGGTGTTATGGTATTATTGTTGTTTTTGTTGTTATTGTTGTTTGTCGTGGTAGCAGTCGTCGTAGTGCTAGTCGTCGTGTTAGTGGTAGCAGCAACAGTAGTATTTGCATTAAAATTGTGTACTTTATAAACCACCTTTGGATCTACTTTCCTCAATTCCGGCAAAACATGCAATAAAATAAAATTGTACAATAAATCGGCACATTTGTAGTGATATAGCGATTCTTTATATTTAAGTTTGACATATTCAATGATCACCAGGACATCATTAATGAAATATTGCACGTTGGAATAATTCATTAAATTGTGCTCCAGTTTACTGAACGAGGCAATAGGATCCTGCAACTCATCCAAAGATGTTCGTATCAATTTGCCATTCTCGTCAGTTAATAATAAGAGCCTTTGAAGTTGAGAATTTAATATAGGAAACAAATTACTGGATACGCCATGAACGGGACGATTTGTAATATTCATGACGATATATGTGTCTGGACAACCTAGTTCTTCCCTTAACTATTTATCTTTTTCTTTTCTGTTGGAAATTTAACTATTTCAAATATATTCAATAAAATTGCCAAAAAAAAAATTCACCCTGTTTTACTCTCGCACGAAACTTATATATGTTTCAGTCATAAACACAGACCAACTCCGGATACTGTAAACACACACTGACACTTGATTTCTAAAACAGCCGCCAAGCTCACTCTATAAGCTCTTTTTTTTCCTTTCTATCTTTTTTCTCTTTTCAGTCTTGTCCATTCGTCTAACAATTTTTTGATCAAAAAGTTTAAAAATTTTATATTTCTCGAAATTTTCGTCTCTTTTTGTATTTTCCTTTCTTAAGAAAAAAATAAGATTGCATGTTGATACACCTTACCCTCACTCACATGGGGGGCACAGAAAGACGAAGTGGGAGCTAATGCCTGTTAACTCTTTGCCCACACTTGTGTCGTTGGAGGGGGACATGCGACAGAGGTGCACAATTCAATGCGAAACAATGGGTTGCGTAGGACACGGAGGTTTCATATATATACGGATATATAATTCGTTACACACAAATATTTAAATATACAGACATGGGTAGTTCTCTATTTTATTTTAGTTTATTTTTGTTCTGGATTCCATTATGAGTTGTGGATTCAGACTGAAACATCGTTCTTGTTCCATCCAAGTTTGGTTAATTCCGCAAGAACTGATGGCTCGGTTTGTATTTTGGCCTTCTGTGTGTCTTGTAAGAATTCGCCAGCTGCTTGTTTTTCTTTTAATTGCTCTATGGCCCTCATTTTCTTCAGTAGGGATCTCATTTTCTTCTCTTCAGGAGTTGCTTCGGTTCCTGCAAATGTAACTACATACTGGTTGTTACTATTGGCATCTTCCGACTTCTTCTCACCAGAAGCAGCATTATTACCGTTGGAATTGTTGTTCTTCCGTCTTCTAGGCTTACGGGCATTGCCATTAGATGGTAGCCCTGGAACAGCACCAGGTACTGTCTTTGGGGGTAAGCCGGGAACAGTTTTCTTGGTACCGTTGATGGCTTCACTTCTTCTGGCATGTGGAGGTTTGTATGCACCACCAGACGACTTGGTCTGGGATCCAGCAGTTGAACTGCTGTGTTTGCTCTTGTATGCTTCGAGATATTCAACAGCTGTAGAATGGATATCTATCGCGTTCTTCATTTTCAAGATGGGATCTATGGAATATTCCGTAGGATCACTAATGGGTTCCCAGTTTTTAATTAGATGGTTTGAACCCTCGACAATCTTGTAATTACAAGGTAGTCTCCAGTCCACCTTTAATAACTCTTTAAATTCTTTGATAAAAACAAGATTACCAGTAACATGCCATATTTTGACACAATTGTCAACTCTCAATCTTGGAGAAGTTGTGGCAGTCATAATAAATTCACCACCTGGTGACCATTTACAGACCGAAGTGTTCGATGCATCAAACTTAGCAATGGTTTTGAAATTGTTATGACGATCTAAAATCTCGACTAAACCTTGCAAGTTACCAAAACCCCCAATTAAAACGTACTTACCCGATGGAGAAAATATCAAAGTATTTTTAGCTTGTTGTGGCATAGAATGGACAACATTACCTCTTATATCAAAAAACGAGATAGTTGCTGGCATATAACCTGATATAACACCAAATTGTCTTGATGTTGGTGACCATGTTACGTCGTGGATTGGGCCTGATGGTAAACTTCCACGGATGGCTGTGCCGCCTAAGCTACCATTCACACCTTGGAAAGATAATAAATATAGTTGATTTTCACCATAATAAGATTTATTTGACGAATCAAAATCAGTGGTAGCAACACAAATCACAGCATTACCTTGAGAATTCCACTTCAATTGACAGGAATCAGCCTTGAAAAATGTTTTGGAAACGATAACTTTCTCAATTTTGTCTTTTTCAAGAGCCCAGATAGTTACTTGAGCAGGTTTACCGCCCTTTTCTGGAGTGAATGTACATATGCTTGGATGATCTGATGGAGATATCAAATAATCAGTTATCTTTTGGCCCGCATTATGTGGAGATGTGGATAATGTGGCATATGGAGTTCCAAAGTCAAAAAGAGGTTTATCAGCAGAAACATTTGACACATCTATTTTGATAATTCTTAATTCAGATTCAAATTTCTTTATAGCATATTCGTCCTTTTTAGAGAATTGCAACTGCCAATTACTTTGAGACACTGATTTATATTGGAATACAGGCTGGACATCTTCTTCGTCAGCTTGGAAATCCTTATTTAAGTACCAAATTTTACAGTTCTTTTCATCTGGGGATTGATTCGAAATTCTTTCCCAAGAACTTAAAAAATTCCCGGATGGAGAGAAATGCAAATCATAGACGTCCTTAATATTTAAGGTTAATAGTTCGAGTTCCAACCTCGTGCCTGCGAAAACTTTGACATGGTTCTTGGTTGAGATGGCGAAAAATCTACCACATGGCGACAATATCGACGAAATCACTTGGTCATCCTTGGAATTAGCACTCGAATTAGATAACTCAAAACCTGGATAACCTTCAAATAATTCTATATCTTGAGAAGTCTTTAGAAAAAATTGAGAAGCCATTTTCTCCCTTGTGTCCTTACACTATATTTTGGTGATTGATATCCCTATCTTCTACCTTCTATAACTTTTTTTACTTCTTCAGTCGTCTGGAGAGGACAAAAAACACAAAAACAACAACAGTCGTGAGATCCACCGGAACTACGCAGTCTAATTATATGAACTGTCTTAAGAAAGTTACTCTGTTTATACACAATGCTGCTATGAAGAATACTTTCAAAAATGTTTGTATTGTATTTAGTAAAGAAGTCGTTGAATTCAAAATGCTCGAACAAGTGAAAAAATTTCATTGGGAATAAATCAGACATGTGACATCAAAGTGGAGGGAAAGCGCAGCTTAAGTTAATGATATGTCAATCAATATTGAATTAGAGATGAGGGGAGACGAAGATGGTGAGATCTCCGGAAATAGCAACCAACATAATTGACCGGTATATATATTGTTTAAGGAAGGAAGGTGATTTGCGAACAAGGAAGAAAGCCATTTTCCATTTCAGGCTTATTTATTCTGTGTTTTGCTCGTTGATTGGTATTTTGGACAGAGTTGGGACAAATTAAGGTAATAATTATTAGAAGTATCGGTGGTTCATCGGAGGCTGCACACACATCATATTGAAATAATTCAATTTCTATTCACACTTGTATGATATGTCTTTGTTTTGTTACTATGTCAAACATCCTGTGTCGACATTCAAGAATTCATTAAGGGTCACAGCAAATATCGCAACATCGAGATTCCTGTCTTCCTCGTGTTCTCATGACGAGCATATTGCCAATCTTGGCTACTTGACTAATTATTTAATAAAGGAGGGAGTGCCAAACCTGCTCGACAAGAATTTCAAGGATGATGTCCTATGTGATGACATAATTCTAAGGTTATTACCCACGACTTATAGAAGAATTCCGTCACTCCATGGAGTTAACAAATACAAGGCATCAATGAGTGCCTTGCGATTGATTTTAAACAAGTTTATATTATCTAATGATTGCAAATTAAGGATACTGTCGACGAGGACGATTAGGCGAGGGGAACCAGATATCCAAAATTGTTTAACAACAAACGATAAGTTGATCGTGAAATGGCAAACGTGCACCAAGATACGTAGTCACCAAGGTAACAATGCGTCCACGAATGAGAAGTTCTATTCTAATAATATTCTTCCCAATGAGAAAATTAGATCATTTACCAGTCACAAGGATGACCCAACGTCAAAATCTCATTCACAAATTATTGATTATATTTTACAACCGACGTCGATAAATGCAAGAATGATCTCATCATTATTGCAAGTCAGTCAAGAGAATAATATCCCCATTAAGAAGAATGAATATGATGAACAAAAAATAAAATATGATGACATTACAAGAATCATATGTGGTATATTTGTCTTTGAATTCAATTCAAATAATACAAAAATATCTGTACATACGATTGAGAATGTTGAAATGATAGATTACGCTAAGAGAGATTGTACAAAAAATGTATTTGCATGCTAATTTAGTCAATCAAAACGGCAAAAAAATGCAAAAAGATAGAAATAAGATTACCTCTTACATGAAGATTTGTATATATATTCTATACTATAAAGAGAGAACTCCTAAACAAAAGGTAAACATGAGTTAATCAATAACCGACAAGTAAAATATCTATAACCAAAAAAAAAAGAAAAAAAAGAAAACAAAAAATAAAAACCGAATAATTAAGAATAAAATAATTGTTGTCATAATGCAAACCAACAACAATAACTTATAATGCAGGAGGCGTCTAAAACTAAGGGGAAATGACGGATAATAAAGAATTAGATAATGAGTCCGAGGATTCACGAAGTGCTCATTAATAATAAACTTTGTAATTTCGGTAAGATAGTAAAAATATCATTGTTATCTTGTATTTTGGTATTATTATTATCCTCAGTATTACGATCGATATTATCTGTGTTACCATTATTAGCATTAGCATTAGCATTAGCATCAAGGCATAATGATTGATTTTGATGACTCCAAGTTTGATTTTTAACACTCTCATAGAAGTTGAACAATGACCTAGAATTTGGATCTAATCCCAATAATGTATCGATGATCATTCTGGACAATTGAAAAATCTTGTAAATATCATTTAAATCCTGCCAAGAATAAGAAGTAATAAATGGAGTTTTCTCATGAACAAGCCTGTTACCATCATATTTTGAAGTGAATGGGATCATTCTTGATATATAGTATTTTTTGTAGATGAACTGATAAGGATTTCTAGTGAATGCAGAAAAATCATCACAGTGATATTTCTTTGAGGTCCAATCAGCTGATTCATCATTCTGAGAACCGCTCCCACTATCCTCTAGTTTATCGAAAGCGCACTTAAAAGGTGATTCTCCAAATATTAAATAAAATAAGGACACCCCTAATGACCAAAAATCAGCCAAGAATGGGTCATAACTATTTCTATCTTTGTTAAACTGATTGAACGTTTCTGGTGCTCTGTAATTATCAGTTCCTACGCCGTATTCCTCTGCACTTACAATTTGGCAACATCCATGTCCCCAGTCTGCCAATTTAATATCACCCTCGATCGTTAATAATATGTTTTCTGGTTTAATATCTCTGTGGGCAATACCTAAGGAATGGGCGTATGAAATCGCACTAACCAGTTGGTTTAAAATCTTAACGAAATCCAACTTAATAACGGATGGTGATAATAAATCACCTTGATTCTTGGCATGGTTCAAGAAATCATAAAGATCACCACATTCGCAATATTCTAGGACTAAAATGTAGAAATTGTCATCTTCATAAAAATCCAACATTGAACAAATATTTGGATGTTTTTTTGCGTTTAATTTTTCCATTATCGTAAGTTCATTTAGCATACCCTTTTTTGAAAACTTTTCCTTTGGTATAACTTTCAAGGCGACATATTGTTCTAAATTAGTACAATAGGCTTTATAGACAGTGCTGAACGAACCGGATTGTATTCGGCTAACTTTTGTATACATTATATGTGTGAAACGGGTTGGATTGGGTGATGCTAATTCGAGTACTGATCACTGTATTATAACCTTTTTATAGAGTATCTGCCATGTTGTGTGGTAACAGAGAACGTAAGGGAATAAGAGCTGTTAAAGTGATGGTCACATCCAGCAAGTCATGGACATATATATATAGATACTTTCAAGAACGATTTTCAAAAGACCATCTTCTGAAACCTCGATACAAGTCAAAAAAGAAATATAATTCCCAACTATTCAAATGAATACATTCAAAAATCTGGTATTCGTTAATATTGTACATATCTATCTTAATTAGCTCCGTGATGTGTTGTTATTCAACAATCTCGGATGGAAACCATTCCTGTTAGGTGAATTGTCCAGCATGGAGCTAAGTACTTAACGTTTCAAGCACTGTATTTATTTTTCCGAGGTTTAAAAACGGTAACTTTACAATCACTAAATGATCCCGAAGAGTGCATATAAGCATTTGCGGACGTGGAATCTGCGAAGCGAGAGAAATTGCCATAGCGGCTTATAGTTGTAATTCAATAGAATTATGGGCATATATTACTGAATGGAGAAAAAACAACAGAAAGAAGTAACATATGTTGGTGATGAGACCAAGAAAGGTCCTGGTGGAAAAGGAGAAATAGATAAAAACAGCGGGAGTAGTATGTTGGAGGGGCCGGCAGATATCGACGAGATGGTAAGAGAGTCGGGACAGAGACTGACTTGATTTACATAATCATTGAAGCCAAACGGGATAAAAGGAGCTGAACTTGATTGAAGTGGGGTGAACGAGGGCATAATGATTGCTAAAATAATAGGTAGAACAGAGCTCGGCTCTCTAGAAGCTCTTGATTCTTGCGCTATTTCTCTAGGAAATTGTAAGATGCTTCGGGGAAGAATCCTAGGATAATGAGTGCTTGTATCACGATAAAACTGTGTAGGCAAAGATAGGGGGGAGGGGAATGTAAGCTTTTTCTCTCAGTACTATGTGTCCTGCAAACGCTAAGGAAAAAGCTTTTTAATAACGATTTGCGAAACGCTGAAAACATACACGGTACTAGGGCCCACGAAGAATTCCTGTAGAAAGGACCAGAATATCTCATTTACTGTGATATTTCTTAGTATTTAGGATTGTTAATATACTTACGAGGCTGACGTAAGAGTTTTAAAAAGCGCACAGCGGAAAATGCGTACCGAATCTGAGGAGGGTTGAGAATGGAAGTAGATATAAAAACCTAAAAAGGGAGAAGGCCCAAGGAAGAACGACATGTAGAACTTTAAGGCAATAGAGGGTGCTCTGCAGAAAGAATTATTTGATATGAATTCAGTATGAATAAAAAGGAAAATCTGGTAGATGAAAAATGTACAGTGAATGGAATTCAGGGAAAAAAATACACGTGTTGTTGATAATTTTCATGTTTTCAAGAATGTGGAAACGAACACGGGGCTTCAAGCAATATCCCCTCATGAAAAGGTAGTTCATTCAAAATAACTAAGAGTGTACCACGAGATACTTTTTTGAGTTTTTTGTTTTTTTCTTGCTTACAACAATAACGATAGATAGGTGGTGTATTCTCCCTTGTATGCCCCCTTCAACCACCCCTATCTTCCCTTACATGTGCTTCAGCTGCTTACCCAATTGATTTATGCAGAATTTTAATAAAAAGAAAATGTTCTATTAAAGTGGTGTCGTCATCTTAACCTCAGATGACTTAGCATTTTACATTTTTCCCTTCTGGTAAGGGTTTTATTTTTCCTATCTCAATAAATATTGTATTCATAATTGCTTATTTTCGCTCTCTACCCATTGTTATTGTTAATAATAGTATTATTAATAGAAATGTACCCCTCTATTTCCCATTTCATTTCATTTCATTTCATGCTATAATAATCTGATTTCAAAGTTTGACTTTTTTGAGGGGTGGACAAATTCTAGACTCTTTGATCCGTAAGGCAGGTGAATGTTCCGAAGAGCATTCCCATTCCCTGCTGAATCAAATTATCCGACAATCAAAGGAGTTTCTTAGTATGTTTTCTGTTATTTTCTTCTTTTCTTTCTTTTTTTGCTACAAAATCTTATCACTACAATACGAGTCTCCACCCTCCGGCCACCCTTATTTCTATTGTGAATCCCATTCACAAACAATCATTCGCAAAAGAAACGAGATCAATAATCCGAGGCCGCAACCAATTTAAGAGCGACTTATACTGGGTGAGCAACCATCCCCCCAAGAGATACCGGAGAACGTCTGTTGTTGCACGACGGGGCTCCCCTCTTGTCCTTGCATTCGTTCGGTCATCTGTGTATCCGCGTGCAATAGCAAATCCACGAAGAGAATAATTTGTTCGATTAGTTTGTCTTTAAATAATTATGCATTCTTGCATAGATAAGAGATACACACGCACATAAATAGATTACAGTATATAGGTTTAAATAAAATGGTAGATACCAAGAGAGGATTGAGCATAATTACTTGGCAACCTCGTAGACAATCTTACCAAAGACACCGATGGTAGCCAACACAGTGAAAGTCAAGTTAATTAAGATTGCAGAGCGACATCTTTCCGTTGGCCCGGAACCTGGGGTCCATAGGTCACCCTTGTTTTTGGAGAGTGGGCAGGATTTGCTTGGGTCATTGATGGTTGGGTGACCTTCTGGTACGGATGTGTTCTTACGGCCATGACAACACAAGAATCTTGGTAATGTGAAAATCTTACCACAAACCTTGTGACACAAAATTGTCGATAATAAATAGTAGGCGGTGGTGGCTGGGAAAACCAACATACCGCAGACTAGGTAAGAAGGCTTGGCGACGTCATTGGCATAGGTCCATGCAAATAGACCTGACGAAAAAGCGCCAATGCTGCCTGCGTAGCATGATAAGGAACATAGGATGGATTTGATTTCGGGAGATAATGACTCTGTCTTTCTGGTCTTTGAAGAGATGATGGTTGTAGCGGCACTGATACCGGCATATAAACCTAATGAGGAAATAGCTAAGCCTTTGGTGATAGAAATGCAATCGGTCATACTAGTATATTAAACGTTAGGGGAAATGTTGTTGTGGTGGTGGTGGTTGTTAATTGCTTCTTGTCGTTCAAGAACTAACTTGAGCTTTATGAGCAATCGAAAGAAAAATGTAACGTTCTTATATCTATATCTATATATATATATAAATAGTAGTCATTTTTTTATTTTTTTAGTACTTCAGAAAGATCTATCCTTGCACTAAAAGCGATAAATCCTTCTTTGTCGTATCTTCTAGGTTATTCTTCCAGATTACCTAAAATCTGCGGCTATCACCACATGATATCGAGAAAAAACCATCCACACGGTGTATGGTGATGCTACAATTTCTAATAATAAAAAATAAAAAGAGGATCATGGAGCAAAACTGTTCCGCCACAAAAAGGAAAACCCGAAAGCCTAAACGAAGCCCACTTTTTCGCTTCCAAGAGGAGGGCGAATTCATTACTGCCTGCTGTTTAACTTTTTCTGTATTTTTGCCTCGGGGGTATCGGTCAGTGTCTGGGACACGCACAACATACGACTGACATTCATGTCACGAAAATACCGCTTTAACGTACACAACGAGACACGGTGTTATACACAGCAGTGTTACCCTGCCACCGTAAAACATGACAACACTCCACTGCTCCTCGCGCCCCTCTTACCCCTGTGATCACATGCTTTTCTCCATCAGATCACCATGAACGTCCCACGACACTCATCCGGTGGAAAATAATAGAATTCAAGGGAAAAATATCCTGAAGAGGAATAACCCGATCACAGTTTTTCTCTACCCTCTCACGTATGGCTTGACCCTCTCTCTCTGGCCCCCCTCCCTGTCCCACAACCAAAGTACAAGAGATATTGGTGGCTGCCACTGTTTTCCAACTGGCGGGTTTTTCTTCGTCAGTGAAGATCATTAGCACTCCCTGTGAAATATGCACAATTTTATTATTTTCTTGCAAGAGATATTTATGCATTCCACGATCCCTCCTTGAAACTCTGCCATATCCTTGTGAGTAGCATTCGATTGTTACTCAGCGTCGTTCTTCTTCCTATCTCTTCCTCACTCCCACCCTCTTACTTCCCTTTCCTTAATTTTCAGTTATTTCTGCAATTTATTATTAATCGACTTTTATTCAGAACCATAACGAACTGCAAAAATAAAATTTATTACGAAATAAAAAAAGACATATTTAAGGACTTCGAAATTTTCGTATTATTCGCTTTCCCCTTTTTAATTTTGGACTTGGTGTGTTCACTCCCCCTTAAAGTTTTCAGTTATATAAATTGGATGGATTGTTACATGTTTCTTCGTCTATAGGATTCTTGTTTTCCTTGCGTTGCCCACACTTCCCTTGTTTCCAACTGTAGCCTTTTTTCAATTAAGCTTTTCTTTTTGCAGTGCGTAATCAACCAACCCAACAACTACCGTATCCATATATAATACACACAGAATGTCCGCTCCAGCTGCCAAGAAACAAAAGACCGGTTCTTCTTTAGAACAATTGAAGGCCACTGGTACCGTCGTCGTCGCTGACACCGGTGATTTCGAATCCATTTCCAAGTTCCAGCCTCAAGATTCGACCACCAACCCATCCTTGATCTTAGCTGCTGCTAAGCAACCAACCTACGCTAAGTTGATCGACGCTGCTGTTGAGTACGGTAAGAAGAATGGTAAGACCACTGCTGAAAAGACTGAAAAGGCTGTCGACAGATTGTTGGTCGAATTCGGTAAGGCTATCTTGAAGATCGTCCCAGGTAGAGTCTCCACCGAAGTCGATGCCAGATTGTCTTTTGACAAGGAAGCTACCATTGCTAAGGCCTTGGACATCATTAAATTATATGAAGAAAACGGTGTCTCCAAGGACAGAGTCTTGATTAAGATCGCCTCTACCTGGGAAGGTATCCAAGCTGCTAGAGAATTAGAAGCCAAGCACGGTATCCACTGTAACTTGACTTTGTTATTCGCCTTCGCTCAGGCTGTTGCCTGTGCTGAAGCTAGCATCACTTTGATCTCTCCATTCGTTGGTAGAATCATGGATTACTACAAGGCTAAGACTGGTAAGACTTATTCCGGTGAAGAAGACCCAGGTGTCATCTCTGTCAGAAGCATCTACAACTACTACAAGAAGTACGGTTACAAGACCATTGTCATGGGTGCTTCTTTCAGAAACATCGATGAAATTAAGGCCTTGGCTGGTGTCGACTACTTGACCATCTCTCCAAACTTATTGGCTGAATTATTAGAATCTTCCGAACCAGTTCCAAAGGTCTTGGATGCTGCTTCTGCTAAGGAAAAGGCCGGTGAAAAGGTTACCTTCGTTGATGATGAAGCTGCTTTCAGATTTGCTTTGAACGAAGATGCCATGGCTACTGAAAAATTATCTGATGGTATTAGAAAGTTCTCCGCTGATATCGTCACTTTATTCGACATGATTGAAAAGAAGGTTACTGCTTAACTGTGAGTAAGCTTTCTAAATAAGTACATATTTTTATATACAAATTAAAATAGAAATATCTAGCAAATATAAGCTATGATGTTAAATGTTATGACTATATGACTATTGGATAATGATAAATCTTCTTTCTGCAATTGTGGTCGCGTTTTATTTCATGACCCTTCCTATCGCGTGGTGGAGCTGGATATTGTTGTGCTGATGATATCTCCTGACTTAGATGATTGCTTTCAATAATCGGCTCTCGTCTTCTTTCATTCACCGGTTGAGTTCTTATCTCAACATCTTTTATAGGAGGGGTTATTCTGTTTTCATTTGAAATATTTTGTTCACGCCGCCTGTTTATGGACCTGTTTTCCTTTGTAACTATTGTGTTATCTTGTATCAACATTCTGGGTCGTTTGAATGGCTTATTCATCTTTAAGGCCAGGTTGTCTATTCGGAAAGTAACTTTATTGGGTGCAGATCTAGATGAAGAACTATTTCCAGAATGATTAGGTAACTTAACAGACTGGTTATTGGCTGGTTCATTATGCCTTATTATAGGTTTCTTAAGACATTCCAAGGGGACATTTAAGGATGTTGATTGCATTGCTATATGTTTCTTTGTGATTTCAATATCACGATCATATTCCTCAGTTAATTCTTCAATTACAAATAAAAATCTGCTAAATATATGATGTTCGGTAACATTAAAGCCAGTAGAATCAAAAATTTCAGATATTACATTAGACTTCGTTAATATTTTGTTAGCCAACTGAACATGATCGAGTTCACTGTAGAGGATGATTTTTTGATTTAGTTGGTAATATTTTATCTTGCCATCGTGCCAGGTCTTGTGTTTCTTTTTAATTTGATCTGTATATTGACAACGATATTCGATTACATGTGATATCATTGATTGCTCCACCTATTATAGATGGCGAGATGATTATTAAACGATCTAATCCGTTTGCTTATTACCTCATTATTAGTTTAAATTTCTAGGAAAATTATACGAAAAATGTCTTAATATTGATTAATATTGCTACAAAATATATATTTATATTTAAAGTTATTAAGAGTCCATGGGATATACTTAGATAGGCCTAATAGCCTAATTTTAAGTATATAATAATACAATATTTGCTTGTGTATGCGTGTTTGTTTGTTTAATAATTGTCTATGTTTATCTCTATAATTAGAAATTATAATTAACCTCTCGTAATTCCCACCCCTAAGCCAACACTTATGCCCATAAAGGCTATCAATAATTCAAAGATTCCAAACGCAAGAAATATCATCCTTACCCAGGTTAAATCGATTTTCCAATAAAACCCGCTCAACAAACCTGCTCTGTGTTCATAGTTCATAATAACTCTCATTAGAGTGTAGTCTGTGAAACCGAGTTTTGGACCGAATCCCACGATAAAGAATAAAGGTGGGACAAAAACACATACTAGGAATAAGAACAATATACGCCAAGGGTCATAGACGTCTAAGAATTTATAGTCTGCAGAGTCATACGAATGGATCGAGTCTGTATCGATATGTTGTATTGGATAGAATTTTTCTAAATCGTATACATTTTCATCATCTTGCTTCTCAGGATCAGCAGCATAAGTCTTGGTGGGATCATTTATTTCTGTTTTATTGTGGGCATTGTAACGCACAGGGGAATGATAAATCTGGGAAGAAGGTTCTGAAAGGACATTTCTATGTCCTAAAGGTTTGGAATGCGTTTTATCATCATCAGTATTGTTAGTAGTATGTATATTGTCTTTAAAAGGAGATTCTTCGTTATTTATTGAAGATTTTTTAGAGGGTAATATGGATGAAACTGTGTCTGCAGGTGTTCTTTCTCTTTTTGAACTAGGTCTTGTTTTAATGGGGATTGAGCCACATACTCCTTGTCTTCCTTGGAATTGTTCACTGTGGGAAGGTGAAGGGGTGGTCGAAACATTTTGGAAAATTGATTCATTGAGCAGTGATTCGGTTTGAATTCTGTGAATACGTTGATTGACACCGGTTGAACTGATATCTGATCTCCTTTTCGATTGGCTATTAGTTTGTGCTGAAGAGTGCTGGTTATATCTTTTGGGTAAATTTAATTCTACAGGTACAAACGAGTCGTCTGTAGTCTTGGATTCATTAGATTCCACTTCTAAATGAGTTACTGAAACAGGTGATGCTAATTCTTCTCTTAACAGTTTCATTGCTTGATCGAGGCTATTGGCACTGGTGAATTGTTTTCTCAAAGGTTTCGAAGATGATGGTTTGATTTTAACTTTTGAAGGCTTGAATAAATAATTAGCTGGGGTAGATCTACCTTCTATAATGTGAGTTGAGTTTCTAATGGATCCTGAAGAAATCTCTTCCATTGATTCTATTCTCGAAGCTATTGATTCCACCTCAAATTCTTTTGTATTCAAAAGAATATCAGTGGAAATACTGGTCATACTAACCGATTCTCTCAGAGCAATTACTGGTTCACTCTCTGATGAGACTTTTGATTTTGGCTTGAAAAATGGTGCTTTTTCTTTTGAATTATTTGTGGAATCCGGTTTCTTGTTTGACGAGGACACTTCATCAGAAGATTGATTATGTGGATTTTTTGTCCCGTCATTTGCGATCTTATAAAGTTTAACATAATCAGGTCTATTGCTGGTTCCTTGTGTGGATGGTTCTAGTCTAATTTTCCTGACTTTCTTGCTTTTTGCCCTGTCTACGACATTAGAAATTATTGATTCATCTACAAATTCCAGTTCGCCCTCTGAAGAAGATAGTGTTGGAGAGGACGGTATATTTTGGTGACTGATGTTTACTACAGCGTTTTCTCCAGCACGTCTCGCTGCCGAATCATCAAAGAACACTACAAAACTTGAATCGCTATTAGTAACCCCCGGTGTGTTGGGTGTGGAATGTGTTTCAGTGAAAAATGACTCAGTCATTATTCTATCACCTCCTTGTAGGATTGTATTGATGGAGTGAGTATCATCGGTGTTGGAAGAATTATTATTTGAATATACAGATTCATCACTTATGGTTGAATCACTTGTTGGACGTATCGGCATAGTATTGTCGTAGATCGATAATAATAGTTTATTTAATAAAATTCAGTATTCAAAACGAACTTATGGAATAATTGTAACGAAAGTAGATTTTATTGAAGGATTTTAGTCGGTAACAGATATCGAAGAAATAAATTGTATGGGGTTTGTAAAACGGTGATTTATATGTATTGTATGTTTTAGTTTTGGAATATACTAAAGTAACATAGTATTGCAGGCGGGTAATTGTGTCTGGTTTGTTGTTTCAGCAATAAATAGAATGTGAATAAAACAATAAGAACTTTCATTGGGGACGATCAAAAACTCCAAATTCCAATAGGATTTCTATAAAATAAACAAAACAATTGGATTCGTATTATATATATATAACCACATTCTAGCAGAATTATCATGAGGTTGTAAGCAACAGTAAATAAAAACATGCTTGTTCCCGCACAACAAACGAAAACAAAAAAGAAAGACAGCTCCTATTAAAAAGTGCTAGTGTTATTAAGCTACCAACAATTCTTGGACAATAGAGATGCAGATACATTAAACAATTTGGTACTAGCCAGATATTCCCCATAGTAATCCCATTTTTTGTCATTCCAGAATTTAAGTAGCTGACTTCAATTACTGTCGCTTTTGTCCGACATACATTTTTCCTATGATTGATTGCTTGAAAAAAAAAATGCTGGCGCGCGGTATAAAAAATCAGAACTCTTGAACAAGAACCAGCCTGAAAAATAGCACCTTATAAGGCTTTAAAAGTTGTGCTGGTTGAAGGGATCAGTTGGACAACAAGAACTTTTATTAATAGGGAACCGATATTATTGTATTTTATTTATTGACTAGATAATATTACCTGCCTTGCTTGATATTTTTATTTAGCTAGTTGCCCTAAATGTCAAAATGACAATAAATTTCTGAATTGGGATATTAACATGGCATGATATTATTCATGGATGGAGTTATACCTATAGAGATATATAGAATATAGAGTTCGTATCGTATCATTATAGTATCACATTACAATGGTTTGATTAATTCAGCATACAATATTTTCTTCAAAAATTCCATGGAGAGTTCATCATCTTCAGAGTCTTTGATTTCGTTGTCAATTTTCCAAAAAGTGTCATTTAAATCCAGTGGAGGGTATTCAGGTTCATCATTTGGATCATGGTATATTTCTAGGTAGGGATGTTTTAATGCCTCACTGGCACTTATTCTTTTGTGAGGGTTGAACATTAGCATTTTATTTAATAAATCTAGCATTAATGGATCAAGATCATTTTTGCCTAAGATAACATCCCATCCCAATTTTTCCGTTATAGGTAAACTTTTAATATATTCCTTGGCAGTTTTGGATTTGATTTGTTGGAAGTCCTCAGCTGATGGGGTTCCTAAAGTCTGTAGAATTAACCACAATTGATTGTGATAATCTTTCCCAGGGAATAAGGGCTTCCCCGTTATCATTTCAGCCAAGATACATCCACACGACCATATATCCATGGCTGTAGAGTACTCTTGGAAGGTTAACATAATCTCTGGGGCTCTATACCAACGTGTTGCCACATATTCGGTCATAAAGCCCACTAGTGTCTCATGCGAATCGTTACTACTAAGCACACAACGAGAAAGACCAAAATCACAAATTTTCAGATCACAATTTGCATTCAGCAATAGGTTTGACGGTTTGATGTCTCTATGTATTACTTGGGCACTATGGATAGCCTTTAATGACCGTAAAATTTGGTATGTAAAATACTGTATATGATCTGGAGTCAATTGATTTGTGTTGGTCCCATTGCCACTTCCATGGATAACTTTTTGTAAGTCTGTATCCATCAACTCCTGGACTAAATAAATCTCGTTGAAGTTGTTGTAAGAACTTGGTATGATGTTGTCTAAGATACTTATAATATTTTCGTGATTTTGAAAAAATCGGAGTAATTTCAACTCACGAATAGTTCTGGTCACGAAGATTTTCTTGGTGAATGGTTTGATCATTTTGATGGCCACTTTGGTGTTTGTCGGCTTATGAATTGCCGAGCATACTGTACCGTACGCGCCTTCGCCTATTAAGTCTAATAACTGATAGTCAGATGGTATATCGAATGTGATGGTTCTGAGCATATTGTGGGAAACAGATTCTTATTGACTATAGAGGTAGAGAGAGGGGGCGCAGAGAATGATATCTGGATAAGAATATTGTGGAAATATAGTATTAGATATATAGTGATGTTTCCCAGTTCTTTTCTTTTTTTTCCAGCTCCTTATGGGTGCCAACAAGTATAATGAATTATTAAAATTACAGTAAAAGTTCAATGCTAAAAGAGATATGGCTCAGTAGTCCATATCATGGATATATTATATCTTTCTCTTTTCAGAATCTATCAATGGGTTTCTGTGTTAGACCTTGTCCTATTAAATCCTCGCTATCTAGTCCCAGTTCTTTTGGTGTGTCTGTTTTTCTCTTGTTTTTCTGCACGCTGTTCTAATTATAAAATGAATATAGAAGTGAAACTGAAAGAAAAATATACTTGCTGCAAGATCTCCTAGTGACAGCTAAAGGCGATATAGAGAAGCAACAAAAGGTGATGATAATGGTAGCTGAGATGGCCGTTATATGAGAAGCAGGGAACGAAGTCAAAAAAAGTGGGAAGTTAAGAGCAAAAATATAGGAATGACGAACTAAAAATTACGAACTCCAGTCTTGTTTTAGTGAGATTTTAGCTTGTAGATTGTTTAATCTCCACTTGTTGCGATTGTATATATATATATATCCACTTCTGCTGTTATTTTTTCTTGACTTTTCTCATGGAAATACCTGAGTTCTTCTCCCCGAGATCTGTGACACTCAAAGAGAACATACCACAGTATATATATAAAGTCAAGATGAGATATGTACGGAATTAGTCTGTGAAAGGAGATAAAAGAAATATCTCATGGACAATTGCGGGATTCTTGGGTAAGAAAACAAGAGGATGGGAGGGAAGCAGAGAGCTGAATGAGGGAGGGGCTAGAGATTCATTGAAAAATTTTGTGCTTATGAAGAAAAGCCAACTTCCAAAAGGATTCACACATAGAGAACGGGAGATGGAACAATCAGGAACATAATAGGTTGCGGATATATAATGTCTGTATATATAATGCAAGCTATCCTAACTGAGACAGGTTATTAGCAAGAGGAGTTGTGAAACGTTGCGCTCATTTCCCTCGTCATTCGTCAATCCTGTAATGCGAGGAATCTTAAATTCGCTATATTACTTATAATGGCAATTTCCCTTCTGGGCAATAGAGTGGGAGTCAAGGGGTTGGGAATCGAACAAGAAACTCAGCCACGGCGCTACCACCGGTTTCGGAGCTGTTTGTCACCTGACCTGAGTGCGTCCCGTCTTTCCCTCGCTGTGTCTCTCCAACATAGGCACAACACAACAAAAAAGAATACGTATTACACACACAAAGTTTGGAGGGAGAGAGAGCAACAGGGGTCTCCACTCTCAACAGAAAAAATAATTAAAAAAATTTTCCTCATCGTCGGCTTTTGATATACCCGTTGTTCGGATCATTTCGCTATTGTAATAGTATATAAAGCGCAAAGAGAACTAGGGGAAAAAGGGGAGCGTTGGTTTTATTCCCTCTGGGAGGAACGGTAAAGGTCGCTCTATCGCATTGTTTCTTTCGCCAGTAGACAGACTTTTATTACACGCCGCACACGCACACACACATATATAAATACTAGAATCACGATGGTCTCGCAATTGTTCGAAGAAAAAGCTAAAGCCGTCAACGAGCTACCAACTCAACCTTCGCAAGATGAAATGTTGAAGTTGTACGGATTGTACAAACAAGCCACTGTAGGAGACAACACGAAGGAAAAGCCTGGTATTTTCAATATGAAGGACAGATACAAGTGGGACGCCTGGGAAAAGTTAAAGGGAACTTCTCAAGAAGACGCCGAAAAGGAATACATTAAGTTGGTCGACGAATTGATTGCCAAGTATTCTAAATAGAGAGTGTGGGAACGCTGGGGTTTCCCTTCTCCCTCTCTATGTGTCTTTTTCTCGGCTGGTTCAGTCACGCACTAGTTGCGCTTAAATATAGATATGTCTGTATGTACGTATTCAGTTGCTTTTAACATGTGTAGATTCATACCTAATTTTCTCAACCATGAGTACTGGCTGACTGAGTAGTGGTCTTCTGTTTTTTTTCATCTTAAAGGGAAACAAAAATCGAAAAGACGAACAAAAAAATTCACTGAAAAAAAAAATTCTGACATGTCAATGAACATAGAGTGATAGACAAAGCGTCAGTCCTTTGATCAATTTACGCGCATAGTATAAGACCACGGTCGTCTTCTCCTTAGTATCTCCCTCCCTCCCCCTGGAAAGTAACTCCAACAAGGAAATTACATATGAGTGCGTTTAATAGTACTATGGAATTGATCCCGTTTGACGATACCTACATATTATACCAGCCAGATGACATAATATCGTTTATTAGTGTGTATTTTACCCTATTGCCAGTATTAATCCTGACCTTCTATTTATCATGGTTCATTATCACAAGAGAATTGGAGCCGTGCATTGTTGCCGCTGGCCAGATCATGAACGAGATTTTGAACAACATAATCAAGAACATAATCAAGCAGCCTCGCCCCATCAACACGATACTCAGCGACAGCAGTTTCCAAAAGGGCACGATCAGATCTAACTACGGCATGCCCAGTGCGCATTCCCAATTCATGGGCTTTTTCACCGTGTATTTTCTGTTGAAGAACACTACACAGTCACGTGCAACCACGACTGTCAGGATTTACAACATAATAATAGTTCTCTTGGCCCTGGGAGTGTGTTTTTCCAGATATTACCTGAATTACCACTCTGTGAGCCAAGTGATTATCGGGTATCAAGTTGGGCTGTTCGTAGGAACCCTCTATTACTTAGTCGTCGGCGTGATCAGACAGTTAGGAATCACCAACTGGATGTTGAATCTCTGGATTTCCAAGAATGTCATATTGCTGAGAGACTCGTTCAATGAATTCCCCGACACCTTGTACGATGGATATGTCAACTACCAACAGAGAAAGAGGGCGTCCTTGAAGCAAGATTAGGAGGATTATACATACATAATATGCTTGCACTAATATATATACCATTTCTACAATAAATATACATGTATATTGCACCTGTAATCAACTAAACGCACCACTACTGGTAGATATATCCGAACATCACATATCGTAGCAGAAAACCAGAACTCTTAGCCTCTCGTGCTTCGTTTTTGCAGTATATTACCCTGCGCTGTTCCCTCTTGTTCCCGTCCTCTGGAGCTGTCTGTTCCGCCCCCTCTCTTCTTTCCCCTCCTCCTCCTCCGGGGTGGACGCGTGTGCCTCGTTACCGTTCCACGGTAACGAGTCGATTCCGTGGTCTTTCGGTTAGCACACTACACCCGACCGACTAAACTCCGTGGGAATAGCCTAATGTCGACAGAAGAAACAAGATGGGCATTAGTTCTTCGTCCGAAACAGGTATAGGGACCTCTTCCTCAGCAACACCCACAACGCGGTGCACTGCTGCAACATTAGCTAATAATCCATGTCATTCCCTCAAGAGTGTGCATGGATGGGCGACCGTTTAAACTGCAGAAGTCGCTTTCGCCTTATAACCTTTCCATGATCTCCACGGAGATCGGAGCGGATTTCGTGGGAACGAAGATTTGTATTTTGTATTCGCTTTCTTTCTTCCTTCCATTTCTCTATTCTTCTTTTCGCATTATGTAAGGAGAATTTGTGGTTGAAATGACCCTATACGATATGCAATGCAGGTTTGTGTTTGAGGTTTAAGGTCCAGCAGGACAACGTTAACACACACACCTCTTTTACCATAAGCTTTAAAATTTTGTATATATATGTGTGTGTGAGGACGAGGAGTGACAAGAACCCTCTCAACCTCTTGCTGTTTCTTGCTTCTTGGTTCGAGCTCGGCATCATAATACAGCATTTATACTCGAACATGTTGACTATAGTAGACAGGAGACACAGTAACAGCAATTCGATGACCTCGCACAAAAATAAGGACAAGCAAGTTACGCAGCTCAGAATACGAGAGCCAAGAATCGGGGAGAGTTCATTTGTAGTGTTGAACCCATTCATCAACATCATCAACAGTGCGATAATATTGCCCATCTGCACTATTGGTGGTTCGTTCACGTCGAACGGGTGTTCTAAATATCAGAGCAAGTATCCTGATCTAGTCACAAGACATGATTTGATCAATAACTCTAGATTGTAAGAACAAAAAGTTTCAATGCATTATAAGTTTTTATTTCACCGATTTCTCCTCTCTTCTCCGATGTAAATAGTAGATGTATTTATTATGTGTATATTAGAATTTTGGGAACCCCTTTTCATATGTTTATGTAGGTTTTATTGATTAATAAATTTTTTTTGATATAGCACAGCTTGTTACTGATCTACGCTTATATGCGCAGGAATAAAAAAATTTTTGGTACTACTGTGCGTTTCCGTACGGAAATGCAATTTCAGCAGAGAAAACGTAAAATCGAGCCCCTCCCGGGACTCGAACCCGGATCACATCCACCGGAAAAATGTATGCTAACCATTGCACTAAAGGGGCATGCTAAACTTTACCAAAGCTTATCTCTTTGTTTTGCTCAAACCTCTTGTTTCTTTTGTAATGAAACGGGAAGAAGGTCTAATCATATCATACGTTCCGGGAGATGGACCAAAAAAATACAATATACCATAATGATGATATATACTGCATAGCGGAATCTTCCTTTAATTTCAACTGAGAAAAAATACTAAAATATTAATTGAACTGGTGTCGAAGACATGATGAAACTCCAGGAATTCGTGCATTGTATGTTCATGGTTATTTTGTCCATCCATTAAACATATACCTTCTCAATTGATCTCCGCATATATAGTGTACCACATTCCATAGAAATTATTACTATTTAAGAATGTCATCACGATTGGTAACGAAACATTTGACGGGCTGGAGCACTCAGACTTCTCGATTAGTAGGCAAACCTATCGCTTTTTCGAAGAATTTATTATTAGCCTCCTCGCCTCACACTTTTAGATATGGTTCGTCGATCCTGGCCAACAGGAAAGCGTTTTATTCCACTCAGCAACAAAACGAAAAAACTAATGATAAGAAGAATGACCCTAAAAATGCCAAGATTTCCTTATGGGCTAAAATGAAGGCTATTGCAACGTTCACAATATCAGGTGGTTTAATCATTGGTGGTGTTGGTATCTCTGCTATAGTCGTCTACTTAATATTATTTGAATTATTCTATCCCTCCGGTGACACTAGATTATTCAATCGTGCCGTTGATATGGTAGAGAACGATTCGATTGTTAGATCTATGTTACAGTGTGATGACAATGAAGAGAAAAATCATAAAGAGAGGATCAAAGCCTATGGTGAGTTAGTCACTAACGATAGGTGGACTCGTAATAGACCAATAGTAACATCAAAGAAATTAGATTCTCAAGGTAAAGAACATTACTTCTTAAGATTCCATGTAGAATCTAAGAAAAAGAGAGCGCTGATTCATGTTGAGGCAAAGGAGTCAGATTCAAAATACAAACCAGATTTCATAAACTTTTACGTTGATATACCTGGAGAAAAGAGATATTTCTTAATTAAACCGAAAATAAACAAGCCGAATATCGTAAAACCAACAGGTTTCTTGGGTGTAAAATGGGGACCCAAAAAGAACGATTAGATCTATTGAACGGACAAATTGTTGTATGTAATTTTATTCCAGTTTGTAGTCATATATATATTTTACATAATATCATTCGTAATTTTTTCATTATCTCATCGTTCTCATTCATTCTCCAACGTTATATTTAAAAAAATACTAATAACAACAATAAAGTTTCTGTAGTTCCCTGTATAAAGTATATAAATATAATAAATATAGATCCAGCCCAACAAACACTAATAATGTAAAGAATTAATATAATAACACATGTATATATCAATCTTATCAGATCTATTGCCAGATGAAGAATAGAGGAGGGCCTAATAAAATATTCATTTAATCGTCGACCACGTTTTTAATGATGGGGTATGAGTATAATAATGACTCAAATAAGTGGAAATTCCGAAACCAGTATCGTTGTTACTAACATTTCTTGGTTGTACCAAATTGTGGAACACACCGGTTAAAGTACCGCCCAATGAGTGAGGTACATGACCGGCGGCAACAGCTGGACCAACAATACATCCAACAAAAACAATCAAAATCAAAAAGTATAGCGTGCTGTATCTTCTAATCATACGTTTACGTAAACGAGATTGTTTTAATGAGTAAATTGGTGGACGGATATGACGAGATGGTTTTAACCAGAACAACATAATGGAATGGAATTTGTCAATTTGTGGGATAAAAATAAGTGGTAAGTGACAAAATAATATAACATGGCCCAAGACAAAATCAGCTGCAAATTCCGATAATTCAATAGTCTTAGCAACCAGTTCTCTAGCCGGCTGCGTCCATGCCATATATCCTAATCCCTTACCATACCATTTACCGGTCCAGAAGGCAGTGTTTGCATGGTCGTTCTTAAACTCACGAGTCAATAACAACGCACTCATAATTTGAAAAATCAACCTTTGACATTGGATACATGTAACAACACCCAATAACATTCTTGTGAAGTTGAATCCTTCCAAAACCCACATAACAATGAAACAACCCAGGTGAACAATAACAGCAATACCATGAGCAAAACCTGCCATAACTGCACCGGTCTTCTTACAACATAAACCGAACAATGGACCGGAACAACATGACATACCCATACAGAAGAATAAGACTCCTAGATCAATAGCAATAGGACCCAAAGTACAGATAACCAGACGTAAACATGAATTAACTCTATCTTCATTAGTAGTCTTGACACCAGTCTGAGCATTAATAAACGTGAAGGCAATGAAACAACCACCGGCATAAACTGCACATGGAAGAATATCTGAGAGAATAATATTCGCTCTTTGGGCCCTGGATGCATCGCCAGCTGCCTTTTCAGATTCTACACCCAGGACTTTACGTTTGAAACCAGTAATTCTTGATCTTGACAGTCTAATATAGCCAATCCAAGAGTTTTTATGATATTGGTTATTACCTCTCGACAACCATCTAATGAAATCTCTGTAATCCAAGAAGAAATCTTCCCTGGAAAATTGATGTGGATTAAATATGAATGGTGCAAAAATTAAGGACGCTAAAGAGGCCCAGAACCACAACAAACATACTTGCCAATGTGCCACAGTACCAAATAACAACATAAACATAGATCTAGCTCCCATATAAATAGCAGAGCCTGCAAATCTTGAATACAAAATGGAGAATGGAATACGAGAGGTTGCGAAACCACGACCAGTTGATATATAACGAGCACCACCAACTGTTAAATCACTCAATAATGCATTAGAGTATATTTGACCAGCGAAGACCTCGAACATAGGAGATAACGACAATAAATGACGGAAGAATCTCTGTGTAGCCTTCCAAATACCACGTTCGATCAACTCTTGAACCACAATAGGAACAAAAGCAATGAAGAAAACAATAAAAATAGACAAAGTGTAACGTCTGACCCAGTCTAAGGCTGGCATCAAGTTGTAGCAACCAATTGGATATAGAACATCTGTTATGGGCTTATTTCTATCGTAGATACAGATAATGGATTCGTGAGCCAAAGAATGTAAGTTAACTAAAGTCAACATAAATATTTGCAAGGACAACTGAATGAACAAGTTATTCAAATGGAAACCAGGATGTGCGTAATAGAATGTTAAGAAACGGTCAACAGGTAATTGAGTACCTAAGTAGTAGTATTCACGAGACAGCATTTGTTCACCCATACCAGCACCAATCTTAGTTGTGAAATTCAAAATCGTACCAAAACCTAAATCCCTACCTTTACCACATTGATAGTATTCACAATGTTTGATACGACCACCACGTAACATGGCATTCATACCAGCGTAAATATCTTCATTCAAATGTAAACCCTTTTGAGCCTTGGAAATACCACCTCTTGTAGTCATAAACGTAGCGTTAATAAAATCAGGGTGACCGTAATGTAATTTACCACCAATTTGAGCTAATGTACGAGCAAATAATGTACCAAATGTCTGTTCTTTTCCTGCAGCAACATCACCAAGAACACCAGAATTTTCAGAGAAAATATATTCTCTGGCACCAACAATGGCAACGGGATGATTCGTTAATTGATCTTCGTACTTAACACCGGGAGTGTAAGGGTAGATATGTTCTGCAGTTAATTCTTCGAATTCCGAAAGAACAGATCTGATTTTCAGACATTCTTCTAAATAATTATCTTGGTTAGCATCAATTAGCTGGATATATTCACCACGGTAAAAAATCAGAGCATGGTTTTGGTTATCAGATTTACCGTCACCTAAAATTGGGTTACCAGAAAGTTGAACTCTGAACTTAGGACGTCTACGACCATTCTCTAAAAGTTCACAATGACCATCAATTAAAGCAGAGTAAATTCTTGGTTCATCACCTTCCACTAAAGGAGGTTCTTCATCCAGGTAAGCAATTTGTAAGTCAGGATAAGCTCTTAATAAGAACTCAGCATTTTCTAATTCATGTGGTTTGAATTTGGCTAATCTTTGCATAGAAACCAAGAACTTAAATTTTCTTCTAGCCATTCTCTCTAATTCTCTTTCTAAACCTTCAGCATCACCTCCAAACATTTGGACAATTTCAGGATTTTCAACACGGTACAGCAATTTAATGGCTCTGGAATAATTCATAAAACCAGACACAGTACGATATAACGTCTGGGATCTTAGGGAAGCCCAGATACGAGTACGTAGGGTGTATTCAGGTGCAGCCGATTTGAAACCGATACAGTAGAATGGCAAGTCATCAATTTGATTTTTCAATGCATCGTTCTTCTCCGGATCATCTTCAGCACCTTCGAAGGCGGCCGTTTCTTCAGCTAAAATCTTAGTATCTTTAACAAAACAGTCCCATTCGATTGGATGCAATTGCTTTAAATATTCTAGCAATGTGACTCTTGAGAACTGGTCATCTTCACGGATAATCTCTCTTAGGGAAAGCAAGATTCTTTCAGCGTAGTGAGGAGTCAAGACAGTGAAAGTAGGCATGTTATCAACAGGCAGTGGTTCTGGCATTGGAATAGCCAGAGATTGGGCAAAGAAAGAGATACGACGCTCTGCTTCAGAATCCCTTGGGAAGAACTCAGTCTCAAAATTATTATCATCTTGTGAAACAAAGAATGTTGGAGCTCTCAAAGTTCTCTTACCTTCTATTTCGGATGGGACTTGATGGTACAAAAGTTTTTGCACATGGTCAATCGCTAACAAATGTTCTCTGTACATGGAAATGATTATAGCATTCCAAATCTGGGAAATCAATACCTTTGGTTTATATTTGATCTCCATGTCATTCGTTGCCAATACTTTTGAATAAATTCTTTTTGGAAGTCTACTGAAGATATTTCTCCATGGAGTTAAGATAGAAATACCTAAGTAGAATGATTTACCCACTGAGAAAACACAGTTAACCACAATGTACCACAAGTAAGTATCCAAGAAGAATAAAATGAAATCGGTAGCCATCATGAAGCCCAGGGTAATTTTGGACTGATGTTTACATACTGTATCACCCCACCAGTATTCACCAGTACATCTCATGTCTAATTTGGATAGGATTCTGATTGGATCTCTTAGAGATAAAATCAAAAAGTAGTATGATTCTGAGTACTTGGCGGCGAAAACAGTAACCCACACTAAATATGACAACCATCTGTCCAATCCAATTAATGGAGCAAAGGAAGCTGTGAAAGTTTGGGATGAAACGTAACGTCTAGTAGACTTCTGCATATAAGAGGTAAACAGTCCACCTAATGGCATAACGGAGAAGAATACCACTGTGGCGACGGCAACAAAGAATATGACAGCTGCAACAGCATGTGCTGCATTGGATTGGACGTTAATCTTATTGTAGGCAAAAACAAAAATTATAGGACCTAAGTTTATTCCCATAATGATACAAATAAACCAAAACCTCCTTGACAAATGTTGAGCACCTGCCCATTTTCTTGGAACAAAACACCATTCTGCGATAGTAGCCGTCAACTGCAATAAACATGCTACAGTTCCCCCTAAAGCTGCAGTAGCCCATCTGTAGGCCGCTACTGGCTGATTGTTGACTAATTGTTGGTAATTTCGGGTGTAAAGTGATGGTGCATTGTATGCAATGTACATCCAATAAACACAAATGTGCATAATCCAAATTCTGTTAAAGTTTGTGAGCATATGGAACCACGAACGAGATTCGTAGTAAGTCTTAAAAAAGACATCGTCCCAAACAACGTCACCTAACCTCAAATAACGTTCTTCCATGGGTATTTCCACTAACTTTGTTCCGTCTTCGAATATTATCTTGGCTATACCTTCAGGATACCAGAATAATTGATTGACATCGTCATACCCAATAATTTTATTGTGTTCCCTTTCACGTTTAACATAACGACCATCAGAGATTTCATATACTTGATTTCTAAGGAACCTATATATCGGGGTGATAACTCTGTTTAGATAATCACCTTCTGTCATTGGCTCAACACGCTGTTGGCATAATGGGGAATCTAAATAATCAAGGGCACACTTATAGATAAAACACAAACATTCGGATGTGAATCTTACCTGATTAGCTTCACCCCAGATCAAGAAATACAACGCCAAGTGACGAACTCTTTCTATAGGCTGCAACTCATTCATTTTTACTTTCCATCTAAAATCAGCAGCCTCTAAGGAGTTATCACCTTCTAATTGACTTAGAATATTTTCAGTGTCTTCGGTATTACTTTCTTCAATGGCTTTCTTGTTCTTCTTTTTTGCTTTACGAGCCTTTCTCGACAGTTTACCCAGATTCATGTTTCTGAACCCAATTTCGTCATCCATATCCAACTGAGCGGCAAAATACCATTTCTTGTAGTTTGCTGTGTCTCCTCCAATATAATCAGCGTGTAACGAAATTAATGCTTGTTCAGGAGCCAGTCTGGATGATCTTGAATCCAATAGTGTCATGAAGTGATCGAACATATTTCTCATTGAATCCCTTTGAAACCCGAATTTATTTGTTAGATCAATGAAAACATCTTCTATTTGTTCAACTGGCACGGGAGATTGTGGATCGGCGGTCCATGCAGGATAAGGGTTGTTTGGCAAGGCCATATTTAGGGTGTTTGGGTCGAATTGGCCATAATAATATGGGGCCGATGAGCTTGAAGAGGGAGTTCTGCGACCATCGGTGGTGTACGAAGTGTTGCTGTTGTAGTTGTTAGGGGAGGGATTGCCGTTGCGATGGCCATTCTGGTCCACGTTGAAATATCCAGGAGACCCATAACTACCGAATTCCGAGAAATCTTCTTGGTTGAAATCGTTGGGGGGAGGATAATTGTCATAATAATATGCACCAGCAGGATTATTTGGATATTGATCCATCACGTGCATATCACGCTGTTCCCTAATATTGTTATTATTGCCATTATTTATGTCATCTTCATTATAGTAGTATTGTTCATTATTAGTATTATCTGCTCCGTATTGTTCGTCGTACTGTTCATAAGTGTACGGAACGCTTGAATACTGTCCATGTGGCTCTGTATACTGCTGACCGTTGTAATATGCATTGTCATTTCCGTCACTATTTTCGTTGTAGTTATGTGACATAATGTCGTCTTTTTTTTGTTAGCCTTCACTTAGTAGTGGTTTCCAGAATGACAGACTGCAACTAACTAGAGAAGCGTGTGTGTCCGTGCGTATATATGTATATATAGATAGATATGTATATTCGATTTCAGCAATGTAATCCTTACTTGCAATTCTGTCAGCCAGTAACAAAACAAAAAAATGAATGTGGTTACACAATGAAGCAAAGCGCAATATCTAACAGTAACAAATATATGTCTGCCTGTCCGTTTGTGACCCGAAGATAAGGAGGCGTAAGGGCTTACAGATATATATATATAAACAGTGGAAGGAAAATAGAATAAGAAACTATTGAGCCTCCTCTCCTACATAAAACGATGAAATCATGAAATCAGGAGGACTTACTTATATACTTCTAAGAGATAAATTTCTTTCTGACAAGAAAGTAAAACAAAACACTATATTTAGAATACAAAAATAGGCCATATCCATAGATGTTTGCATTTTTGCTCCCATAAGAGGATCACACACACACATATATATGTAATATCTATACATGTATGTACAGTTTTGTGTTGGTGCATCTTCGCTGTCATCAGTGTATATCCGGCTGTACGACCGGGAATGGCATGCTGCGTGGTCGCAGCATGCCATTCCCTCCACCACCCAGAGATCCACGAAAATCTAGGGAGATGAAATAAAGGGAGCACCCAATATATGCTCCTTGTTATATAAGACAGGACCTTTCTCTCTCTGGTCATCGCGAGTCAGCCGAGCCAAGCCACAAAAGGAAGGAAAAAACTGCGGAGTTTCTCGTGATGTAGCCCCAGGGGTGCGGGTGTGTGGGTGTGAAATTGTGGCAGCAGACAGAGCCGAGAACTCCCCGCGGACATGGTTCACTCATCCTCGTGACGCAGAACAAATCTGGTGATCGCCTCCACACACTCCTGCGGCTTTTCTGAGTTGAGCCAGTGGCCCGCATCGATGTCACATGTCTCGAAGTTGGGGAAAAATAGGCCTATGTCTGGGAGGAACTCATCTGCGACATAGGTAGAATGGTTTCCTCTAAGAAACAAGGAAGGCCCCGTCCAACGTTGTTGTCCTGGCAAGAAATTCCAGGCCGAGATGTTGCCTTTGATCAAGGCCTCGTTCAGTGTGTCCAATGGGATTCTTTCCTTATAGATCCAGGAGGACTTGTTGTGGCTGGGATCATCTGGGGAGGCGGCTATACTTTTCTCCTTCCGCAAGGTGGTGAGGAGAAACTGCCTGGTCATGGGACTGGGTTCTAGCTTGCTTAAGTAAGCGTCTGCCAACTTGGTGTTCTTGCTCAGTTTGGGATCCTTGAGGATATTCTTTAAATACTGGATGTATACAAGGAATTTGTTGTTGGTAGGCAGTGTAATGGGCGCATTGTCCATACACACCAACATTTCAAACAGATCTGGATTTCTAATCACGAGACTCATGGCGACCTTCCCGCCCATCGAGTGGCCAACGACAATCGGTTTCTTGTCGCACAGACCGTCGTGTTCCTTGATGAATCTCTCTACATCGCAACTCATGGACGTATAGTCGTGTCTTGTGATGTGGGGGGAATCTCCATGGTTTCTTAGATTCAATAGATACACGTCACGTGTGCACGTTTGCATTAATCCCTTACCAATGGTGCGATTGTTGGATTTATTACCAAACAGTCCGTGCAATATTATAAATGGGTTGGAATGCTTGTTGTCACCTTCATACTTCAGATGATCGTATGTCAACGGCACTGTGGGGACTGTCTTGTCCATCAGATATTCATCTGACGTTATTTTTTTGTAAATATCAGATGTCATTTGTCGTCTGAACCCATTATATGGGGTTGTTCTGATTAAGGGTTGCTTTGGCAACTGTTTGAGCAGCATTTTTAGAGTATCTGTTGTTGATCCTTGCCGGTGGTGTTATATCTGTTCAAGACATTTGCACCTCCCTCAATGAGAAGGAGGAGAAGTATATTCTGTCAGGTTGTTTGTTTCGCTCCCTCATCTTGAGCAGCAGTAGATTTTTTCGGTCCTACATATAAATCTATGCTCACGGGAAGAGAAGGAGAAAAAGAAACGGAAAAAATGATAAAAAAGAGACACATAGGTTATTAATTGGTTAGAGATGAGATGATGGCGATGATATTTCATGTTGGCCATTCGTCCCTGCTCAAAACGTCTGTGCCTGGAAGACGTACAGGAGACTAACATATCAAGATTCACATAGCAACAAGATTCATGTCAATTCAATATAACGGGAACGAAACAAACTTACAATTGGACAATGCTGCAGATTGTTTCCAGTACATTAGGAATGAAATTATACCGTGTCACCTTCCAACCAACTTAACTGATGACAACGTGCTATATGTGGAATGCAATAAAAACATCAATTTGAAGAAGAAAGTCCCTGTCTTAGAAGAGAGTTTGTCTAACGGGAAAGTTCTAATACTCTATTCTTTCCATAACAACATTAACAAGTTATTCAGTTTGATTGAAGTACTCAAGACTAAGTTGATCGATCCAGGGAGAAAGCTCAATCAATGGAACAAGCTGGGTTGCTTTGAGATGACTTCACAAGGAACTAACGAATTATTGACCAAGAAATTGAAAATTCCAATTTTTACTACCATATTAACTACTAATGAAAAGTACATAGATAAGATTGAGTTCAACCATTTCACAAAACAGTCCTGAAGATTGTCGCATCCCTTCCAGTCGCAATTTGGCACATATGTATCATTGAAGTGGAAATAAAAAGAGCACACGGATATACTCTTCCCAATATTTTCTGTTTTTTTCTTTAAAACATCAAAACTTCCATGACATAAATAATCCTTTATCTAGGCAACGCTTTGAATCCATGAACCACTTTAAAATATTTAAGTTCACGGATCTTCGAAGTTGCCAAAGAGATTAACATCTCTCATTTGAAGATATTATGAATATTTTCACTACTAGTAACTACTAAAGATGAGAGAAAGTATTCACAATAAGTAAAATAAATTCAAAATTGATAGTTATTCATAAGGTCCTTTGACCTTACCATCTCTGCTATTCTATGAGTACAATATAAAAAGGATGGTTTTTCGTAAATTATCATTATTAGAAATTATATACAAAATTAGTTTTCGAATCTTCTAATTCAATCGTCGTTGTCTTTATATATGAATGAAATTTTTTTCCCCTTCCAATTTTCAAGTCCTTGCTGTTTAGAGGATCACGTTTCGTTTATATAGGACTTAGCGTTAACCGTTCACTTAATCTAAAGAAGCAGAGTTAAGGGCTTCAGTTGCGCTTAACTTAGAAATATCTAGAAAATCGCTAGTCTTTAATGGTCTGAGCTTTAGAGAACTTAATGCACATCGGTTATCCCCTTCTTCATTCAATAATTCCCTTTTTTGTCTTATGTACTCTTTTGCAGCATTCAATGCCGCTTCTCGGCATAATTCTTTTAGGTCAGATCCTGAGAATCCGGAGGTGTTCCTTGCAATCGTTTCACTATTGAAGTTCTCAGCATCTACGTTGGTATCCTTCAAAAGGACAGTTAAAATGTGCAATCTTTCACTGTACCCAGGTAGTGAAACTTTAAGTCTCTTAGGTAACCTCCTTAAGAATGCATCGTCGATATCAGTGATTCTATTCGTAGCACCGATAATCATGATACGTCCATTACTTGTCAAGCCATCCCATAATGTCATAAACTCTGCTTTTAAGTTTGCTGTAACTTCATGGTCGGTAGAGGTTCTTTCTCTTAAAAACGAATCAATCTCATCGATGAATATTATGCACGGTTCTAGTTTGTTGGCCAATGAAAATATAGCATCGACAATCTTATTGGATTCACCATACCATTTATCCATTATAGACGACATTCTAATGGATATGAAATTTGCTCCACTCTCCTTGGCTAATCCCTTGGCCAACATTGTCTTACCACAGCCGGGAGGGCCATATAACAAGACACCACTTGGTGCTTTCAGTAGAGGGTTGTTGGTGTAAATCTCAGGCATGGTTAACGGGAATATAACACTTTCATGTAGATCGTTAATGATTTCGTTCAGTCCCCCGATATCCTTAAATGTAACATCAATCTCATTCGGGGTGATTACAGAACTTAATATATTTTTTTCGTATGGTCCCAATTTTATATCAGCCAATTTTGGAGAAAGTTCAATCAATCTTTCCCATTGTTGAGACTGTCTTGCCTTTTCTTCTTTAGATCTGCCACTTATCGGACCACCTTCTACATCATTCAGTAACCTTGAGACTAAGTAATATAACGATATACCAGTTCCTATTAACAGGGAAAAATCTGCTATTGCCTTAATATCAAACTTACGAGCCATCGGTTATATCTGTAAACTACTAAATGGTTAACACGTCCTCTGCGGTCTGCGTGTGTATCCTTTCTATGCTAGAAGGATTCTAAAGGGATGATATTATGGATAATTATATATATGTATATATATAACAGCAGCAAATATTCCTAAACCCTCGTGCGTTACAAACTCTGTTGTTTTTATCCTAAGATGCACACTGAGTAATACTATATTTTCAAATATCATATATATTTTATGGGCCTCTTAAACTTGATGGGTCCAGGACTGGCTAACTATAGCAAAAAGTCAAAAAAACACCATAAAGTCGCATAATAATATAGGTGGTAAGATGATGTAGTGACATAAGAATGTGAAAGCCATGCTATAAAGTAGAGGGAGGTTCTTTTTAAAAATAAACTGGAACAGAGTTGTAAAATACTAGACTAGTTATGATAATACGTAGACCATCAAGACAGAAGCAAAGATCATCCCAGCCACATTAAAACTTGAGCGTTCTGTGTAGCCCTCGCACACACATTGTGAACAATACAAGTATAACAAGTGTATCTCTTAGCTAGACTGAACATCTCTGTTGCAGTGACTGACATACACTATTCCATTAACGGTGTGGACGTATCTTGTACGTATATCATGAGCGAAAACCCTAAATAAACTCATTGTGACTGCGCAACCCATGCACCCAATAATTATATATACATTTTAAATTATTGAACCGTTTTTATTTTTTCTAGAAAACAAAACAGACGAGCGAAAAACCATAGCTCAACGGACTTGAGAAAAGTGAAAAATTCCTAGTTTTACTCTGTTGATCTTTTCTTTGGGAAGGAGACGGGGGGAGCGGACAGAGGAACTCTGAGTGAGAAGGAGGTTGTAACAGCAAGCGGAGGGCACACAGGCAGAGAGGGAGGCATACCTAGACAGAGCACTCTTTCTGTCTCGGCAAGGAAGCTGTTACCTTCCAGTGGGAGGAGCCGGGCCATCTCCCTATCTCTCCCGCCCGGGACTGCCTCCAGATTTTACTTTGGATACTCTTCTCAATACTGAAAAAAAACGTTTTAGCTATTATAAGATTTTTAAAATACAAAATTATTTCCATAATCATTTTTTGTCAAATTATATATTATTAAATTGTCAGTTCTTTTGGTTATTGAAAGTTCTATTTCTTACTAGTGATTTTCATTCAATATCATTAGTCTTGTACTTTAGATAACCAGACAAGTTTAGGGTATGTTGTCTACTATATATGTTTGACAAGTGAGAGACCAAATAACGCTGATCGATTTGACGACCATGTATTTCTGGTCAGGGATGAAGGAATGAATATAAGACACAAATGAACTTTAGGTGATTTTCTATACTTCACTGAATAGTTCTTGGGAATAGGGCTAGGTGGATGTATGCAGATATTATGCCGTCATGCTTCCTTTTTTTCTTTTTGGGTGGAGGTGGAACGAAGTAAGTTTGAATAGCTGATATATTTTATAATGTGGAGTTGATGTTTTTAGTACCATTCGATTTTTAGTGTTAGGTTTTTTTCCTGTTAGACGTTACATTTTTTTCATTTTGTTTGACCATGGCATCTTTTACTAACTAATTTATTTAATTTGATGTGTTTTTACAACGTTGAAATCCTTTCTAAATAGAAATTATTAATAATGCCTCCAAAACAACAATTATCTAAGGCTGCTAAAGCCGCTGCCGCTATGGCCGGTGGTAAGAAATCTAAGAAGAAGTGGTCCAAGAAGTCTCACAAGGACAAGGCTCAACACGCTGTTATCTTAGATCAAGAAAAATACGACAGAATCCTAAAGGAAGTTCCAACCTACAGATACGTTTCTGTCTCTGTCTTAGTTGACAGATTAAAGATTGGTGGTTCTTTAGCTAGAATTGCTTTAAGACATTTGGAAAGAGATGGTATCATCAAGCCAGTTTCCAAGCACTCTAAGCAAGCTATCTACACCAGAGCTGCTGCCGAATAAATGTAATGTACTTACTTACCTTTATCATTAAACTAAGATATATACATATATATTAATAAGAATATAACACTTTTCTTTATATTTGCATGATCAATAGACATTATTTTCCATTATTTAGTTCTTGTATAGAGTAAGTAGGTAAGTTGACATGATGATAAATAAATAACTCATAAGTAAATATATACGGATTCGTATCTATACATTAACATAATTAATACAATAAGACTAAAAAAGCTGACTTCTTCCTTTTTCTCCCTCGTTTCTCTTGTTATATTCTACCAAACGCATATATGTATATTTTTTGATGATATTCCATTGACGTAAATAATTTTTTGGTACTTTGGGTTCAAGCTTGCCCATAATAGACAATATGGATAATTGAAGATATTTGGAAAATTGTATTCTTAGCCAGTAGATACAGATGTAGAAAACAAGCATGGCACCCGAACTGCCATTCTTCATTCTTAATGAATCGAAAAATAAAGTCACAAAAACAACTAGTTCTGAATAAGTGATGATCCTCAATATACGTCTATTCTTTTTCGTAGCACTTTCATAATCCACCTTGGAGTATAATTCTTCGTGTCTGTTCTGAAGATGCAAATAACTGAGTATCATAAACGGCAATAATTTGAAAATAGAGTCTGCTCCACCAATAAACCAGACAAAAGCAATCATGATACCTTGGAAGTTTTGTGAAGCCAATAAGTCACTCCATGTTGGATTTAAACTTTGCCAATTTTGGGTCATTGTAACACTATATGATAGAAAAACACCAGTCAAGGCTAATCTATATGTGATGAATGGTGAGACTCTTAGAAATTTAGAAAACAATGAGATCCCACTAACAAAGTGATAATCTTTATTGACCCTTAAGAATATCCATTTCCAAGAACGATACTTAAAAAACAATAGTTTCTTTGAAAAATAGAAAACAGCAAATAATAGGCCAAACACCAACGTCATACAATGGCCTACAAACCAGGATAGTCTCTGTCGTGTTAATTGATCCTTGATACTATTGTGAAGACGTTTTCTTCTTACCATTTTAATTGTACGAGCCATCTTTGATTCAATATTTTCGTATAAATTCTAATAAGGGTAGAACAGAGGTTCCGCGGAGTAATTGATCTGATAGTATATCTTGAGACTGCTCTCAGGTGCTTAATAAATCTCACTTTTGTCTTATATTAGTGAAGAACCTGATGATTGTATATGCGTAAGACTAATTCATCCTTTAAAATTTCTCATCCATAATTGAAAATCAAGAAATACATGTGACCTAAGATAATTAAGTATACTAAACCGTCTAGATACACACATATATATATATATCAATAGATAAGATAATATATAAGGTAATACGTATTGTTAGGTTGAGAATGGTGGAAATGCATTGGTCTTACTTAAAACCACGCATTTGTTTTGGTGCGAGAGATAACCTTTGATTAAAGAAACATTAATTAGACATGCTAGTTCACATTCCAATTCATCAGAGAGTTCTTGTTCATTGCAATTTTCGTGTGTAATATTCCGTGAGTGAGTGTAAGCAATAAGCAAGGCTTTGAATGGTATAATTGGCTTCTTATCTAATACGATCCAACAAGTCTTGACCATTTTTCTCAAAACGAGTAGACGCAGTTGCGTTACCGCGATATACGCGCCTCGTTTTAGATATTGCTCCTCTTGGGATATGAATGCATCTTCATACTTTGATATAGACCCAACCTTTACAGCTTCAATGAGTGTATCGTATAGGTTTCGTATCTTTAGGAGGTTTTCTTCTGTTAAATGAGTTGATAGGAACTCGAAACTAATCATCTTCCCCTTCAATAGCCCAAATGGTATTAGTAGTGATAAGACTTTCAGGAAGATCCGTTGAAGTTGTGGTTTAGAGACTATGTTACTAGGGAGTTCCATAATAGCCATCCTTAAATATGCAAGTGCTTTATCATAGTCTCTTAACGAACACCCGTAATGCTCACCAAGGAAATAATAGTAAACTATTATCTCACTTTTGAAGTTCTGTGCAACACTCTTCTCTATATCAGGGATTTCATTATTTCTTGACTCTAAGACTTTCACCAGTCCCTTAATCATATCTCTATTATTCAAAGCATGGTATATTTGGAATTCTAAATTGGCGAAGATATAGCATCCGGACTTACGGGTCATGGAAGGATCGTAATCAATAGACCTGTCGTTTAAACAAGTTGAGAAACAACGGTGTACACATCTACCACATCTTTCTAATAACTCTGTCTTTTCGTCCAGTGATGATGCATGAGTACATAACTTACAGACGAATCCGTACAATTGTTTAGCCACGAACCAAGTAGGATATATCAACCAAATAGATTCAGGGCCTGTTTTTTTGGATAATATTCTAGTTATACAGGTCAATTGGCGTTCACATAAGGAGATGAGACTCTCTTGAGAAGTTTGGAACAATTTTTTTTTATTTTTGCCAGCATTGTTCGAATAAGTGTCTAGGAATTCCAAAGAAAAGCCTCTTAGCTCCATAGTAACATTATATAGATCCTCAATGAACTTATATGGTACAGCATTTTTTGATAAGGAAGACGAATTTCCTGAAAGCACATAAATTTTATCATTTTTAGAAGGTTTATTCACTTTCTTTTTTTGTTTGCCGGAAGAAGATGGAGAATAGTCCTTTTGTAGAAACAACAACAAGTCTGGGTTCAGTTTGTTATCTTGAAAAATCTGATAAATATCCACACTTTCCATCTTTTTGCTTTTGCTTTTGTTTTTCCCACCTTCTATCCAGTGCACTGTGACTTCATCTTGACGATCTGTGGGAATCCATTGAAGGCTGTTTGTTTTTTTGATTCTTCGATTAATTTTATCTTTGTTGCGGTCTCGATGAGCCCAGTGTTTATTAGAGCATACCTGACAAGAAAGTGTGAATGAGTGAAGGAGAGATAGTGCGCCGAGACACTGCCAACGTTCACAATGGAGCAACGATTAGTGAGTCAACCAATTGAATTACACAAGCTATCGTTAGTAGACAAGCACAAGAAGGACTCCCCGGCGAAAGAAGCCGATAAAGAAGGGCAAGTAGAGGCAGCCACCACGCCGCAGAAGGGCTCCAATGGGATCCCAGAGAAAAGTAAATTGCAATTGCCCATATCAGTTGATTCGTCCTCGTCTCCCTCGAGACTGACTAATCAGGGTGCCGAGGGCAATAGCGAGGGGACGACGAGACGTTCAGCCGCCTCTGCTGACCCTAATGTGGTGAACGATAAGCATGCGCAGGAGCTGATTTACTTGATGGCCTCTAAACAAAGGGAAATCAACGAGTTGGAATTGCGTCTAAAGGCTGCAAAGGACGAACTTGCACAGCACCAGTGGGACCTGCAGAAATCACTAGATCATAATGCCAAATCAAGAGAGACCGCCTCGCATGCGTTGGCGTCCAGAGACAGCTCTCCCTTGAAGCTTGGTGATGGCACCAGTATTGAGGTGCCATTGTACAGGGAGTTGCCGAAAAAGGATGAGTTCTCTTTGACAGGCATTTCTAAGAGAATACAAAAGACACTCGACGATGTCAACAATTCGCCTAACGTCGTGAAGAGCAAAAAAAGTATCAACAATTTCTTCCAACAGACGTCTGCACCACGCACTGCAGCTCCGTCGAGGCCCGAAGCGGCCTCGAAGGACCGTTCCATATTCAAGAGCATTCTAGAGAAGTTCAATGAAATGAACGAGGACGAAGAGCAATACGAGGATCACCAGAAACGATACCGGTCAAAGGACTACTATGTCAAGGAGACTTATGGCTACGACGAGAGCGACATTGAAGACGAGCCTGACGAGTCCACATTGAGCCATGCCAGTCTCTCAGAGACGGAACAGTTCGCCCAGGACATGGGTGAAAAGCCCATGTCGATGTTCAAGAGGTGACTGCCCGCACCCGCCGCTCCGTCTGTATATGTAGATATGTATACGTAGATAGCCTCAGAGACGGCCTGTGTGGTCTTTCTTGCTCATTCATTATATGGCAAGCCGTTATCACACTCATCACATGCCTGTAGCAGGTCTATAAGTTCCAAAATTTCTAATAGAAAATCAGTGTTTGCTAAAAGTTAAAAGCGCAGTGTCGTCTCTCTCTGGTAATGAATGGCCAGAGGGGCGGCACTCCAAGAGAGAAAGAAGAGAGGCAGAAGCGAGTTTGCGTAGCAGACTAGGGTGGAATGACAGAGGATATGCAGAAGGAGTACGGACAGCTGAAGGAGCGGTTGAAGACGCTTTTGGAGAAGCAGAAGGAGAGAGAGGAGGAGCTGTTTCAACTGGAGCAGCAGATCTACGACAAGGAGACGGAGTATTTTTCCAACAAGGTGAGCACAACCACGACGTCCACGAGCACTGGGACCAAGGTGCAGCACTCCGGCAACATCATCAAGGGCTTCGATGGGCTCAGCAAGACGCACCACCACCACAACCACGACTCCAGCAACTCGGCGGCTTTCACCAACAATGACCGGATCTTTTCCCTGAGCAGCTATTCCTACGTGAAGCAGTCCAATCAACCGCCACTGGATGGTAACACCTACGCCAACAGGCCAGAACAATAAGCTCTCGATACTACCACGGTCCTGGGATATGGGGCTGGAATGGCCTATGAGAGCCGATGGTTTGGGTCACGTGTGGGTTGTTCTGCTGCGATCTGGGCAGGATCTCAATTTTTCCTCTTTTTGTATCCTTCTAAATGGACAATGATGAACCTTCAATGAGTGCTTCCCTCGCTGGGTTCCACGGTATGCAGGATGCATCTTTCCGTTCCAGCAGAAGACCAGTTCCCGT
Source organism: Cylindricascospora bacillispora (assembly GCA_030573655.1). Classification (NCBI taxonomy): domain Eukaryota; kingdom Fungi; phylum Ascomycota; class Saccharomycetes; order Saccharomycetales; family Saccharomycetaceae; genus Cylindricascospora; species Cylindricascospora bacillispora. The sequence goes on along the minus strand of JAJMDR010000013.1, from coordinate 183,632 downwards.
TCGTGCTCTTCTTCTTTACTTTTGGGTGTGGGAAAGCATACACTGTTTTCAGGTAGCTAGCGGAATTCGTCGCAGATTTAGGACGCAAGGGGAAGAAGAGTGTTATGGAAATGAAGTTGAGGCCCCAGCATTATGTCACAAGGTCGATGTCTTGGCTAAGAAGGATGCCCACCACGACGTTGGATTCTAAATTATGTCTGAACGACTATGTTAATGGGTTCACATTGAACAAATTCGAGGTCCTGGGCAAAGAAGGTACCATGGCTGTGGTGACACTACCTCCTTCAATTCCCATATATGTGCGGAGAAGTTGTCTTTTGTCTCTATATAATGAAACTAGGTCACCAACAACAACACCACCGTTCAGTTCGAATGATGTGATGTTGAACTATAAGAGGGTGAATCTTTGGAGAAATATATTAAACTTACAGTCCATTGACACATCGACATATTATGAATTGATATCGAATAAGTCCACTAATGTTTTGCTTGCACCATTTTTCAGAAATGAGAGAAGTCTTGTCGGAACACAAAAACATGAATCCATAAGATCACTCTATCCTATTGAATTGGATGGTACAAGAGATTGGAATGTTTATGGTCGAAATTCCATTGTCGCCTATGAAGGTAATTCAAGTTTAAAGTTATTAAGCAACTCCTGGTGGGCGTCTAGCGGCCGGAACTCCCAAGTGTTCACTGGTAGAGGTAACGTACTATTGTCGGGTTGTGGAAGTATTTTCACAATTGAACTGGAAAATCCAGAAGATGAAATATTGGTCAATCAAAAGAATTTGTTGGCAATTACAGGGAAGGCGCAATATGAACTTAATAAATCGATGGAACAGCAGAGCATTGCCACCTTAGCCAATATCAAGCCGTCATATAGATCTTTGACAAAATTGGAGTTCAATAAGAAGTTTGATTGGAAGGCATTGTTAAATAACATATATTCTAGCTTGATTAATTCAAAGTTATGGATTTCAGGGATATATAAAAAGTATGTTGTATTTGAGCATGCATCCACCAAGTATTGGAAAATAAAGGGACCACGTTCTGTGGTTATCCAAACATTGACTTCTGGTACAAATAAAGTTACTACCTCATTGATTAACCCACAGGTTGGCCAACCTATTGTTACAGATTACCCTAATAAAAAGCCACTGTTACATCAGGGTTCATATGATGGTCTCTCTTCTAATTCGTCAAATAGTTGTATTCATTACGCTACTGTTAAAGATGGAAAGGTAACCTTCATGAGAGCATTGAAATATTAGGATATATACTGTGAATAAAATTGCATGACCTTGTTCATATATAAAATTATTCAATATATATATTCTAAAATGTATTTGCATATCCATTATTTAACCTTCTTGTTGAATTCCAAGAACTTTTGCAGATAATCAGCATTTTGGTCACAGTTCTCATTCAATACTTGTGACGTGTACAACCTTAGAATGGATTCGATCTTTCTATTATTTACAACCCAATCGGATAAACTCTTCCATTCTAGATAATACGATTCCTTCTGCTGTATTTGATCTCTAGCTGCGTACGGATCAATTCGTGGATCCGTTTGTGACACAGTATTTTTATTTAGTGCGGAATCACCATGCATGGAGTCGATCTCCTGTTTCATGACAGCTGATTGCTGATCACAAAACGATATTACATCGTCCCTTGTCTTCCAATTATAAAACAGTTCCTTATTAACATAATCGTTGCATTTTTCCTCGGAGGTTTTCTTCTTACCACCAAATTTATCATAACTTTGAAGCTTCTGTCTTATCATATCATCACTCCCATTACGCATAGCACTTAGAAATGAATCTATCAACGATCTATCTATGCATTTCTGTCTTGTTAATTTGAATTCCTTTAATGTTGCGGATTTATCAGGGAAATCCAAATTTTTATCTAGTGACTTATCAGAAGTTTTAACTATTATAAAACTGTTTACCATGTCTTTATATGATTATAAGGTCCTATAATTTCCATTCACTACCTTTTGTCTTGATGTTCTGTCTGGTTTTTTTCTACATCCTAGAATTATTATTATACCTAAGGAATTAAAATTTAAAAAGGAAGGATGAATACATACATACAATGATTTATTTAGGAAGTTAAAAAAAATTGAAGATCGTATCCACAACAACTATAGGATATTATAATTGTTGAAAATATTAAAATTCCATACGAATTTTAAATAATAAGTTTATATAAGTGAATAATATTAAAAATTCATTGAAGGTTCATAATATAGTTATTATATTGTCCAAAAAGAAAAAGGAATGGTTGTACTTTACCATAAAACATGACAATATTAACGATGATATGAAAAAATAACCTTTGTGACATTAAAATTATGGTGAAAAACAGGAAAATATTCAATATTTTTCCAATTATAGTTCTAAGTCCTCAGGCATGAATGAGAATCCCCGGAATTCTTCTTGTTGATTAGTTGTTAAAATGGAAGGCAATGGTGTCAAAGTTGGAGGAGCCGAAGTAAATTCTTGTTCGAAGTAAGATGTATCCTCTGGTGATTTTATTTCAGGAATATATGGGGGTTTAACACGTAGATTTAAGATATCTTCAAAATTGATGTTGCGGAAAAATGGCTCCTCCATTACTTCTAGAGCATCTCGAGGGCCGGCACCTATTCTTTTCTCTGGATCTTTGGTTAGTAAACCTTGGAATATCTGAACGATATCACCCGCCATGTCAATTGGGTACAATGGTTCATCTGTCAGAATGGCGTTGAATACTTCATCTTCATCATCACCGGAAAATGGGGATTGGCATAACAACATTTGGTATAGCAAAACACCAAATGCCCACCAGTCTACAGCCTTAGTATACTGTTGTTCACGTAAGATTTCAGGGGCCATGAATTCAGGAGTACCACAAAAAGTAGACGTTTTGTTACCATACCACATTTCATCTTTACATAACCCATAATCTGCAATTTTAATATGTCCTTCTGGTGTCAATAGGATATTTTCCAATTTCAAATCTCTATAAATAACACCATTATCATGAAAGTACTTCAAAGCTAATAAGACTTCAGCGGCATAAAATTTGGCTCTTCTAACAGATAGTCTTTGGTTTTGAACGTGCCACATTAGATCACCACCGCCAATGAACTCCATTGCAAAATAAATACGATTCTCGGTCTGGAAAGAACAGTATAGATTTGTCAAAAATGGATGTTTCGTCTTCGTAGCAAGTAAAAATACCTTCTTCTCAGCTCTGGCACTCTCAATATCATGATTTTGAATGATGTTATCCTTTTTCAAAATCTTAATAGCGCAAAGTTTACCAGTGTTTTTAGATCTAGAAAGTATAACTTTACCAAAATTTCCCTTACCAAGAACTTTTAATAGAATGAAGTTATCCAGAGAAACCTTAGGACGTTTTTGGTTCCTGCGTTTTTGTTTCATTGGAGTGTGTGACTTATGTGGCGATAATTCGTGGCCAGACGAAACATGTGATAGTTCCATGGATCTATGTTTATCCTTAGATTCATAAACCAATTGCTCTTGTTGTTCGTGGAACTTATCACTATTCATCTGCTTAAATGGATTACCCATGGCTTTCTCCACAGGTTCTATTTGTTGGAATGATTGGCGATTAGTCTTTAAATTGATACCTCCATTGTCGATATCTTCGACATTTTCAATGCTTTGCAACTGTGCTCTCTCCATTTCTTCTCTCATTTCACGTTCCATCTGTTTACGCTGTTCTTTCCATCTTCTTTCTTCTTCTGTTTTTAGCTTTTCTATATTATTAATGTGATCATTATCGGGAACATTGCTGAAATGATCATTTGTCCAGCTCATGTCTGCCGAATTGTGATATTCATTAGATGTCAGATCTGGAGATTTATTAACAGCAGCATTATCTGTGAAGTTTAGATATTCTTTGTTTTCTGACAAGTATGAATGCAATTTATCCGTTGCCTGTACCTCCCTCTTTAGCATGGTATAACTACTCGAATTATCATGAGCGTGTTGGCTTTGCTGTTGTTGGTCAGCTTGAAACATTGGCTGACCAATAGTGTCCAGATTGACGCTATGTTGTCCCTTATGTTGATATTTGATAGGTGAAGGCCCAGTTGAAGAAACTGCAGTTTTGCTTGATGCAACGGTACGAGTAGAAGGTGGAGTTTTTTTACTCTTTTCTTGTTTGCGCTGTGTATCTTGAATGGTCTTGAGGATCTGATTGGCCATTTCCATAGACATACCACAGAAATCTGGTACTAAATGTGCACATTGAGTATGGCACATAACAGAACATTCAGAACATTTACGAACCTTCTGTCTACCCCATGGTAAAATATAACCACAATGACAACACCACTTTGTACCTCTGTTTGATACAGGTTCGAATCTGTGAGGTATACGATGATTCAACTTGGCTTCCGTTGGGTCAACTTCTGTAGCACTTTTGGCAATACACTTAGTAATAACATTCGTATAACATTTCCTATGACATAAGAATTTACAATCTTGACACTGGAAGCCTGTGTATCTCAGGAAGTCACCACAATAAGCACAACACATAATATTGTAAAAGGACTTTTGAACAAAGTGATGACCATGTTGTTCAAATACTTCTTCCTTTCTGTTTTTGATAGCCCCATGACGATGTAATCCACCCATGATATTTTTTCTTTCTTGTTGAGAAGTTTTATGAAATGATGCAGTTAGTAAAATCTGACCAGCGGGTTCCATGATAAACCATGAATTAACCGTTATTGGTGAAGCTTGCGAGGAAGCTTGGTTATTGTTCGTTACTTCTGGCGAGTCATGACTAGCATTACCATTAGAGTACGCTAGTTCAGGAGTACCATCTGTTTCCATTAGTGTTCTAGCACCGCCAACATTTGACGCATTGACCCAGCCTTGTTGAACAGTTGATTTTCCAACTTTTTCTTTACGAATAGCCTCAATAACATCTGAGATAAATAACCACACCATGGCAACTGGTGTTAGTGTATCATTGATTTTATCATATACTGTCAATTCAATCTCATTACCCTTATCAACACTAATGTCAAATTCCTCATGCCATCTGTCATTTCTTGATGGTTTGGTTCTTGCTTTCACAGCATCATCAATTTTTATGGTGATATAACTGTCAGGGTTCCTGGAGAATAGTGGAGATTGGATATGATCCACATCTCTAATCGCGACAATACTAATTTTCAATATACCTGACATTTGTTTTTCTCTTAGTTTCGACCTATCATTAATAAAATAGTCATCATGGCTTCTTGCTTGGTCTACATCGACATTAATTGCTTGATATTTTTTTAAAGCCTTTGTTAACAATTGGATTTTATTTTTTGACTCCATAGCGCCACCTTCGGCTGCAGAACTGCTTCTTTCATCACCATCAATCTGGTACAATTTCGTTAGTTTATTATTAGCCTCTTGATATTTTCTTTCTACCTGTAATTTGAATTCTAACTGTTGTAGCATGTACTGAATACGCTGTGCTAATGACGGGCAATTATATTTTGTTAGATCCAACCTTGAAAAAAGTACTTCTTTCGGAGAAATAGTAGATAACTGTGCATATTGAGTAGCTTGACCATTGGAAGTTTGTTGTAGTTCCTGGGTTGGGATATCATCCTGTTCTTCGTTCTCATGAAGAGTTGGGTTAGTAGTTGCTACTTCAATATTCTTCGAATTATTCTTTGCAGTTTCTGATAATTTTAGCTTTCTTAAAGTTTCTTCCAAGTATTCTACATTCTGCCTAGCCTCTCTGATATTAGTATCACACTTTCTTATTACAGTGATATTATTTGTCTTCTTTTTCAAGTTCGTGGAGCCTTGAATGATATTTTGTTCAATCTCGATTTTTCTTTTGATTTCTTGTTCTACCTGCGAATACATTTTATAACGCAAAATTCAAAATCCAGTAGGTAATAGAGATTAAGAAACGATTTCAGTTCTTGTTGATTGAATTGGTCTATATTTAACTTTTCTCTGTTATTTCAATAAAAGATGATTATATCTCCGTCAATTTAATTATTGGAGAATGTAGAGAAATTAATAATAAAATAATAGACAAAAAGATTATATCATATATTAATGATGATAATATTTGGCCTCAAAACTTAAATTATTTCAGATCTGGTAATAAAATCGACCTTAGCTAACAAATTCACCGTTGGTATATCAAAAAAAAGTACACCAAAAAAAATCCAGGAGTTTATATCTTGAAAATAGGCCTAGGATAGAGAAAAAGAAAAAAAGAAATCTTCACTTAACAATGGGCACGTCCGCGTTCTCAATTGCCCTTTTCCGATACAACTAGGCTTTGTTTGGTTCCTGATTGCTCCTTGTTTTAGACATTTCACGGATTGCAGAACAGTGTCATTTTTAGAAGTATCAGATTTTTTGATCTCCTTTGAAAATAAAGAAATTTTCCAAATTGAATAAAGCATACATGTGATCTGCTGTTTAGTCTGGTACATAATGCCCAATCTGGATTGAGTGAGACATCAATCAACCCTCTATTGGTAAGTTAGTAATAGGTAGTTACTAAAAGGCAAAACGTTATTACAAGTTGTTGATAATGCTACAGAGAGTATTCCATTCTTCTTGGGTGTCTGAACGCCAACAGGCGTCCGTCTTGTCCAAGCGAATAATATATATAGTCTAAAGTGACTTTAGGTTCATTCTTGAAGTAATAATAAATTTCAACTCTAGTGGACAGAGCATTGGCGTTATTTTAATAGTGTAAGCAATTAGAAACTTCGTTCTTTTCAATTTTATTGTGTATACGTTTATTGTGTTCCGAATTGTAAAATCATTCAAACACATTCTTTTCGTCCTAAACATAAAATATTGAACGAAATATAATGACAAACAGGAAACAATAACAACAAATAAAGATCAATTACACGTATATACGAATATGTACATCACTAGCGTTTACATTGACATGTACAATCTGGTGTTGGACATATAGTATGTTTTTCAAACCACTCTTCAGCATGTCCTGCATGCATACCATGGTTGCAACTTAAACAAAAACTAAACCATTCGTTCAATTTTAGCTTGCGCTTATTATATCTTTCCAAATCTACTGAATTATCAGTCTTATTAGCTGGATCAATAAAATCAGGATCACTATGCATAGGCTCTGCCACATTACCGAATCCATCCTGTGAATCACTAGCGCCTATATCGTTTTGTTGTGCACCATATATAATAAAGGGTAGATTGGATGTTCCCAAGGGTAGTAAACATATAGCACATCGAGGAAAAGGCGATCCACAGTGTGGACATGAATATCTATGGGTGGTAGAGTGTCCAGTACTATTTGGAGAGCCATCCAGAGGTGTAGAATAGGTTCTATTCGATAGTCCTAGATGCGCTGAAGACTTTTTCATATCATTTAACAACACTGATGGAGACTTGACATTCTTATTTACTGGTTTGTTAATGTTTTTCTTACAACTCAGACATTGTATATATATTTGTCTTGCTTTCACTTCTAATACACGAACACCTTTACTCGTTACTGATAATTTTGATCTCAATACATCGAATTTAGCTCTCGTAGAAAAGAATTCCCAAGAGTTTAACATCTCACGATAATTATGAACCCATTCAAACACCCTTTTATCTTGAAAATAACGTGGACATCCAAATATCGATATTAATGCTGCACTTTGGACATCGCTAGTTTTATTTACATAAGACTGTAATAAGTCAATTCCCTTTGGTGTTATACCTGTAAGAATCAACCCTTCTAACTCCCCGTTCTCTACTACAGAAGCAGTCATTCTTTCCAAAAATCCTGTGAGATCGGTATCATTTAGAAATCTTAATGCTACACCAAGTCTCTCCCTTAGCGATATGGCCTCTTCATACAAAACATCTCTCCAATCATTATCCGCAATAAAAGCAAAGATCACCCTCAAATAAGGATCCTCCAGTTCGGAAGCCATTTTTCTACATTGCTGTCTCCACGAGTTATTTCCAGGTTGATCTTTATACGCCATATACCCAGCAATTGCTGTGGCGATTAGCTTTAACCTTTCACTCTTTGCTGAGCACAATATTTCAACACTACGGGGTATATCTCCGAAGAACATTGCCCATGCTGCTGCTTTTGTGTAATTGCCATTATTTATAATAAGGTTATATTTTTCTTCATAATCAGATGGTGATAAGTCCCAGCCAGATATTATTAAACAAAATTTCCGTTGAATTTTCTTTGGCGAGTCTTGAAACTTGCTAGTAGCTCCTTTAAAGGTTGTTGATGTCCCTTTATTCTTTCTCCGTAATTTAATAATTTTTTCCATCTCACGAATTAGTTGTTTATCAGTTACAATGGCCTCTTCACGATAACGGTCTTGATTAGAAAGTCCACTAAGGCCGCTCCAGATTCCCCAAATACCCTCATATCCGAGATCTAATTCACCAGATACCATCGAACTATCATCAACAGATGCCTTTGCGATAGCAATCCATCTCCAGGTATTTCTGATGTATGAATAATTTTCGAACGACCTAAAATCATCTACCATATCCACAGTTGTCATTGGATCTAAACCATATCCTAATTTTGCCCTAATTTTCATTATTACGTTTATATCTTTTTCTAACAATTTTTTAGGCTTCCAAGATACAATATATGGTGATTGACCATCATCTACCTCCGTATGTTTAGATAAGTTACTATCTATGTCCTCAGAATTATCATCGTATTCTGTATCTTCCAAAAAATCATCATATTGCTCTGGTGACGGAGCATAATCATCAGTTACATCTAGATCTTCAAAAGATAGGTCCTTGAATACCTTTGTCATGTTTTCTGCCGTGAACTTTTGCTTATCTTCTCTCACTTGAAGTTCATTGATCTCAGACACTTCGAGATTGGACAATAATAAAGAGTTGCTACTGTTAAACGTCGATTTAGAGTAACTTTGATGAACAGACATTCTATAAACGGTACCTGATTGTCTCATACATATGAAATTCACCTCGTTTTTATCCCTTGGAATATAATCAAAAGTTACAACTCTATCAAATGGTGTATTTATATCATGGACTCTAGAAACAAAGAAATTCTCATATCCTTCATTTTCATTCTCATATCCGCCATATGACCCGAGCTTCCATCTCTTGATAGTGTCACCACCATATAAAGTGGAGAATTCATTTTTCCTTATAATCGACCAACGGAAACACGCATTCATGTATTTCTTAGATGCTGCACCAGTACCAACTAGTTTTTCAAACACTAAGATTGGTGAAGCTGCATTTTGATAGTTGTTGCCGTTATTATTAGTGGTTGCGGCAATACCTTGATTTACATTGTTGCCGCCAGCAGCATAACTAGTGATTAGTCTTCTTCTATCCCATAGGGCCAAAGTCCCATCATCACCATACGTACTAAATTGACAACTGTTAAACGGATCTAATTTAATATCATAGGATAATTTGGTCTGATGTTGATATATTGGGCTTGGAGATCTTAAATCAATTTCTTTTAGGAACTTTGTAGTTGACACTAATAAATTCGTGTCATTGAGAAACTTTAATGACGTGATCGTTTCATTTTTGCAATAAGAGAAGGTTGGATTAATTATATCTGACTCTCTATTTTGATAATTTATATCCCAAATCTGTAGAGATGGATCATGGCTATTTTTATCCAACCCAATAGCTATTAGTCCATTCACATTAATCCCCAATGAATTGATACACCGGCGCTTCTTAGCCCTTAATTTAAAATCAAACATCACGTTATCATCGTGCTCAAAATCGAGCATATCAAATAACCTTATATACCCATTTTTTTCACCAACACCAAGCATACCACTATTCGATTCCGAATAGTCTAAACATGTTATACTATCAAAGTCCTTTACGGTATGTACCTTAATTATCGATTCATCTGTCTCGACGTTGGGATCCACTTGATAGTGAGTCACTTCATCTCGTGTAGGGTTAACTGATAAATAATCAATCAGGCCTTCGAAAGACCAGTTATTAACTTTCTTGATCAATCCCATTTTTGCTCCACTCTTTCACAATTACTACACATACAGACAAAAAAGAATCAGCCCCAACTCTCTGAACGCCTCCAACCTGGAATGTAACGACAGATGCATCGACAATGCATCTATCGCATATCCAGTACTATTTTACTTCCTAATATGTTCAGTTCTCATTAAATTTCATATAATTTGCATATAAATAATATATACTATCATGTGACACAAATCACCCTAGTAGATAAGCTTACAAATGGGTATTGTCCATGCCATATTTATCATTGAATAAGATCACTTCTCTCACGAAGTTATATCTGTTTAATCCTTATTACTACAATTTTTTTAACTCATATGTTCTTCTTTTTTTTCACCGTAACCATCAATTCCAGCCATGTTCCGATTAGTTCCTTCCTACAAATCATATTCCAAAAGGTAGTCTGTAGCGTCCGAATTCTTTGCATCGAACATTAGTTTTGTGTTTTCTTCGGCTTCCATAAGATCTCCTGACAGAAATTCTTTCAGCTCATCATACCCCTGCTGGATTTCTGAGTGGGGATTCTCCAAAGCCAAATCATTAATGACATTGTTCCAATATTCCGGATCATTTTCATGGTGTTTGTTTCTTTGGGAGACAACCCTTGCGTCAATGATCCTCTCCTGTGAAGTATTAGTATCGTCCAAATCCAAGTTTGCTATATCTCTGGATGATAAGTTGTCTACTTTAGAATCTCTATTGACAGCTTCACTTGTTGGTATTTTATTTTTGAGGTTCTCTAATTCTTTTATTTTGCTTAATAGTAGCTCTCTTTTCCTCTGCTGCAGTTCTATAACATGTAATAAATAATTTAGATATTCGGTAGTTTTGTTTAATATGATCCCTTTGTTCTTTTTGATAGGATGTCCATTTTCATCATAATTCAGCAATGATGGCGGAACCAAATCTCCTAGTTCTTTTATCTTCTGCTTAATTAATTCACGTCTTCTTCTTTCTACTGCATTATGAAACTCTCTTTTCCTTTTCAATTTTTCTTCTGCAGTCAGTTGCGATAGAGATTTTGGCACTGAATTAGCAACATTATTTTCCGAGCCTGTAATAGATACATTTCTTGATCTTGACATCATAGAGGAATTATTTCTTAATGATGTAGATAGAAAGTTCCCCAATCTAACTGATGACGCAGGTGACATCACGCTTGTAGATAAATGAGATGGATTGGTGTAAGTATTACTCATACCTTGTGCACTAAACGAACCAGAACTCAAGACATGTGAATTGTTGTGATTACTAAATGATGTTGATAAATAAGAAGATGCATTGTCATTCATTAAATCGGAATATACACTTGAGTCAATAGAAGAACTTAGTTCATCTATCATATTCGCATTGTTATTGTTATTGTTATTGTTGTCATCTGTTTGACTGTGGTTATTATGAAATAATTCATCGTACCTAATGTCTCCATTAAATCGTTCATTAATCATGAAACTGGAAGTAAGATCCGAAACATCATCAGCTGCACTGGTTACGTTCGCTAGATCGGGTCTATGAAATCCTGTGGTAAACATATCATCCAAATAGGTAACGTGTTCTGAATTACTATTAATGCCATCATTCATAGGAACATTATTATGATTAGATTCATTGTTCTTTTTCTTATTATCGTGTGACTGATAGCCGGGAAGAGACTTTTCTTGATACAAGAATAACTCATCGTTACCATGCTGTGTGTTAATATTCTGGTTCCTGTCATCAATGTTCTGTGCTTCCATATATTGTCTCATATTCTCAACATCTTTTGCATCATTGTTCCACATAAACTGGTTGAAATCAGCACTCCCCATATTGGTTTGTATTTATCAAGAACCTCTCTCTCAAAACTTATACGAAAAACCTTCAAACAAATGAACTATATCGGTTTGGAAAATGAATATCTAGAATAGACACGCACACTAACAATTATCCGGCTTTGCAGGTATCCTTACAAGTATATAATCTGTCATTTCCAGTCAGAGTTGTAAACTAAGTTTGAGTTCGTTTCCAATACAATTTTTATAATTTTTTCAATATCACATGAAAATACAATGATGGGCAAAATGTTGGATGAATAAGTCTTACGGTTGTAAATAATATGAAGATATCCCACTGTGTCGATAAGGTAGACATTTATTCGGTACTAGAGGTCGTGGCATTAACTACACAAGTATAGCAGAAACGTCCTGAGATTGTCAAAGCTCTTGCACTACAGCACACACACACGCTAAGATCCATAGAGAAGCACGACAAAAAAGGAACAGATACAATAATAAAATGACAGAGAGCTCAAGCAACCAAATCGATCAATTACAAGACTCGCTTAGTAAATGGAGAGAGTCTAGGAGTCAGAATTCCCAGGCATTTAACGAATCTGCCAAGACGTTGTTTTCTTCATGGGCAGATTCACTAAATACTAAAGCTCAGGATGTTTATCAAAGATTACCAATGACTAGACAAGATTTAGTCCAGGATAGTGAACCATCATGGTTTTCTCTCTCCAGGACAGAAAGACTGATCCTTTTCATATGTTTTATACTCGGGTCCATAGTATGTTTCACATTGTGCTTTTTCCTTTTCCCAGTTTTGGCTATAAAACCCAGAAAGTTTGGACTTCTATGGTCCTTGGGGTCCCTTTTATTTGTATTGGCATTTGGTATATTTATGGGGCCAGTTGCATATTCCAAACATTTAACTTCAAAAGAAAGATTACCTTTTACTTTGTTCTTTTTCAGTTCTTGTATTGCTACTATCTATTTCGCAGCGTTTATGAAGAGTACGTTATTGACATTGCCATGTGCCGTGTTGGAATTAATTTCTGTTATTTACTACATTATATCATACTTCCCATTTGGCGCTACGGGTCTTAAAATGATGAGCTCTATGGGTGTCAACACTGTAAGAGGCGCTTTACATATATAATATTACTTATATAAGCTGTATATCCAAAAACTATGAAATAAGTAACAAAATATGAAAAAACAAAACATGATAAGTAGAGAACTGAAAACATAAAAAAACAAAAACTAAAAGATGAGAGATCATATTTTACCACTTTCTACAGTGTCCCTGTAGGTCGGTGGATTACCAGTTTGAAATGGATTAGTATTATCAAATTGTTTCTCCGAGCTTGGTTTAATTGAATAATTTGCCTTAAAAATTGTTTTATCAGAGACGCTATAAGATTCCGGAGGTTGGCAGGGTGAAGATGAGTTGCTACTTTTACCCACTGGACTTTCTTGAGGTGCGGGGGATGAAATCATGGAATCCAAATTATTAAAGCGAGAATCAGAACTTAAATGCCTTTGTCTAGATGCCACCCCATTTCCGTTGGCACCAGTGCCGCTAGATGGGACTGCTAGGCTATCATTAAGTGTCATATGATATGAAGAAGGACCACTATATGAGGTAGTCCTAGATAAGTTCAACTGTTGGATGGATAATAAATCTGCATCATACGTAGCCCTAACTTCAGGTGAACCAATTGGAGAAAATGCGGGAGATTGAATAGGAGATCCAGGAACTGATATAACCTCTTCGAAACTTGGAGGAGGCATTTGATCGTTTGGCGGAAGTTCATTAATATACGACGAATAACCTTCATCATGAATAGCCATGTCATACGTAGGTAATTCCAGATTGCCGCTATTACATAATTCCGATACAAGAAAAACAGGAGTATCAATAAGGACTTCATAATGTCTCATTTTCGACGGTGCTGATGAATCTTTCTTACTTATTCTTAACATTACCTCTAATTTATGTCTACTATGAATATTCGTAAAATGTAGACTATCCATATATAGACCTCTCTTAGCCGTATTCAGTTTGGTGTGAAATTGAACTTTCTTTCCTGATTCAGATTGTATCTTCGTAACGTGAAATTTGGAACTGGCTTCAGATATTTTTTTCACTTCTCCAGATGATAATCCCTTTGTTTGAGATGATCTTCTTCCGGATAAAAAGCCAATGACACTTGGCTTATGATTCAATGTATTTTGATATGCCACTTCTGGATTAGGAACGTTTACATAAACATCAACACCATAAGGAGGCACAGCTCTTTTGGAACTCTTTTCCAAATCTTGATATTTGGGGAACTCTAACATTGTTTCGATAACAATTGGTTCCAACAGGGACTTATTATCAGATCCATTCGTTCCATCCCCAAAACATAACAGATTATCATTGACTGTATTCTCCACAATTTCTTCTCTCAAAGATCTGGATCCCTTTTCCTTTGTTCTTACTTCAAAAAGAGATAAATATCTTTCCTTTTTTCTCTTAGCTGCAAAATCCAAATAATAAGGATTATATGTGTCTTTTGCCACAGGATCAACCTGATCTGTCTCGTATTCGTAATTTTTGCTTACGAAGGTGATTTTTTCATTTATACTAACTCTAACTCTCTTCACTATAATGTTTTTAGCGATTGGTGCTAGCTTTATTTTTACTGGAACTTTGGTACCCAGGGGGACGTATTTTTGACCAAATGATATTTCATAAGATAAGGAATCTGTCCACACTCTGTTAATATATATAGGTCTATTAGCAGTCGATACCGATATTTCTGGAGGAATTCTCACTAATTTCAGTGGATATTCTTTGTAAATAGATTTCAAGTCATCAGGAGTGGCTTTAGAAACAGGTGGTGAAAAATGCAATTGTTTTTTCATCTTTCTTAGCAGTGAGTTTTTCTTCTGTTTTGTTGGTGATGATAAGCTATCGATCGATTCGACATCGGATGCAGTTGCTGGACTTGGAGATAGACTAGGCGAGTTTGAATTTCTAGAATGGGTAGACGGTTGTCTTTTTAATTTATGTCTTTCGTACTTCGCACCGATTTTAACTCTATAAATAACTCTACCCGATGGGAAATACATAGATTCAGGAATATTATTAGAAAACACTATAGGAACCAAAAACACGTAATCACCCGGTTGCATGACATCCAGTTTGTTACTATTAATTCTGTAAAGAAATTCTTTCTTATCTTGTAACTTGTCAATATATCTTCTTGATTCTGTGGAACGATTTTTAAATAGCTTCATTTGTCTAATTCTGGTGTTGGTGTTTTCTATAATTTGATCTTCTGAAGTAGCGTTCTTCGGTATATAGATATTGAAGTTGTTTTTGCTCAATGACCACTTTAAAGATCCTGCAATATAAAATTCTTCTTTAAAATCCTTTGTTGGTGGTACACCGGAGAACCAATATACTTTGATTTTAGAACATAGTTCCATTTTGATATCTGAAATTTTAGTTGGTTTTTGTAGAGATATTGTGATTGCGACAGTATGTGAAACCATGGAACTATCCATTTCAAAGGGTGTTTGTCGTGGTGTCATGGTGGACTGCGATGATAACGTATCTTGCCTCAAACTTGACCTTCTTCTAATGGGTCTGTTTGGAGTTCCGTCATTTGTGTAAGAGACAACATTGAATGCGTCTTCATTATGGGCCGTCCTTGCGGCAGCATCATCTTCATCATCTTCATCGTCTTCATCGGACATTAGCGCACAATCAGAATCTTCTATCGCATCTTCGTCGTCTTCACCTTCATCTTCATCCGACAGCATGCCATCTAAATCCAGGTCATCGTCAAGTCGATGGTTTCTATCGTGATTAGCGGCGGGGTTGGTCGGCTGGCTGAGATGCAATAGATCGGGCACAAATCTTTCAGCCTGGGCTCTTGTTTCTGAGTTATTCAAACCGCTGAGTATATCATTATCAGCCTCTTCTGACACTCTGTTCTCGAACTGGTCATCGACGATACCATTCAGTCTTGTCAGATATTCATCGTCGGTGACGGACACAGTGGGCAAGAAAATGCAGTCACCGCTGGTTGCGATGGAAACGGTGAGGTCTTCTTTGACGATCAAAGGTTTCGGCTGCAGGAGCCCTCTTTCTTTCAAATAATTCTTCAGGTATTCCCTATTGAACGATGCCGAGAGGGCCACCGATAAGTTCGAATTTTCTGTGTGCGTGCTGACAGCGTCATGCACGGATCCATTAGATCCCTGGTAACTGTGATCATCGACAGTGTTATTGCTGTTGCCGCTAGTGCTCATTCTGTTGGTGCTGCTATTGCTGTTGGTCATGCTTACCTTGGCGCTCGGCGAAATGGAGTTTGTGCTGTGTCTTCTGTCCTTGTGGTAGTTTCTCTTGGAAAGAGAGTGCGACGACCTCCTCTTCGGGACGCTGGTATGGTCGTCTTTGGCGGCAGACCCGGTGTGCAGAAACGTTAAGAGTGCGCTTTTCACTGTGGACGATCTCCTACTATTGCTCGTCATAATTGCTGCTATAAATCCATAAGAGAGAACGGCTGTTCGTTTGGTCTATCTAATAAAACTGAATGTCGGACGTGGCGGCGTGTGGGAGAATAAAAATACTGGCAATACAATTATGATATAAGCTTGTACATATATGACTTAGAAAAGGGGGTGAGTGTGAGGGAGAGAGAGTCTGAGTCTGGGTGTGCGTGTGTGTGCTGGTAACGACGGTAAGTTTCCAAGAAAAATGAAAACCCGAGGTATTAAGCGATGCAATATATAGATATCCTCTGCAATGGAACTTCCGAGTAGCGTGGACTGGACAGCCAGAAGATAGGGTGTGGCGGATGCGAAAGAAAAACACTATCTAGAGAGGGAGGGGGATTGAGCTTGTGATAGGGAGAATTGGAGTAATATTCTGTTAAGTTTATTTTGTTCTTATTAATCTAGAGATAATAGAAAACGGTTCCTTTTTAAATACCAGAAGTTTAAAAGTTGCCTTCGGCGACGGTCGGTCGGGTTGTGGTCTGTTGGAATACCAGGAAAATTCGACCTGTGCGCAGCGCACAAAGAGAGAGAGGGATAAAAACGAAACAAGACAGGGGGAGCTATGGTGGAGCTGTTCAAGATGAGGCGACTTTGTAGAGTGAGAGGGCGAGTGGGTGAATGCGATTGCTTGTGGTTAGATATAAGAGGTGGTCATGTCGAACTACGAACGGTTCGCTGTGTATTGACAATACGAGTGGCCATGCTATATAGATACGAATATATATATGTGTGTGTGTGTGTGCATACCGTTCTGCCGGACAACCGCACGTGTGTACTTGTGTGTGTGTTGTTGGGACGGGGATGCCACCAACCATTCCGTGTACTGTTGTTGTTGGTCGTATCGTGTGGGCTGGGCTGGGCCGGGCACCAAACGGAGCGGAAGGGCGAGGGAGAGCGCGAGAGGTCTGGGCGCTGCGCTGCGCTGGGCGCTGTCCCCCCTCCTTGTCCGTCGTCCGGCCCCCAGGTCCACGTTTCCTTTCGTTGCCGACGGCCGTGCGGACATGGGGACAACATCACGTGTAGTCGCTTCTCCGCGACACCGAAACAGGGGCGGGTTAGGGTTAGGACTAGGGCTGGAGCTAGGGTTGTTTGGATGTCGTCTTGCACGGAAACAGGGGCGGCCGCCCCTGTTTCCGTCGTGTCACTGCAGACGAAAGGCACAGTCATGTGCATCGCACGTGCTGGAGCGTCACTCGGAACGAACCAATCAGCCCGCTGGGATATGCCACTGCACGTGCACATCTCTGCTCCGCTCCGCTCGCCGTTCTGTCCAATGATATTCGAGTAAATCTCCCAAGCAAGAAAATAGGACCTGTATTCCATATATATACGCTGATACAATACATGGCTCTCTGAGTGGTGTGCAAAAACATCGCTGTTCCTCTACGTTTGACCTCATTGGCTATTTGCCCTGTATCCACCCTCCTCGTCCATCCTTTTCTCTCTTTCTTTACTCTCTCTTGTTCCTCTTCGTCTCTTCACTTTTCTCTCTACTCTTTTTTTTCATACAAAAATTCCCCTTGTTTAATGGCCTTCTTATATATATTATTATTATTCATTTAATTCCTCCTTCCTTTCTATTCCTATTTCCTCAATTGATTCAATACACACACTCACACACACATATATATACATACAACGTAAGATCAAGAAGGATAGCTTACATACGTCTGTATTAGAACATTCTCGCCAGAAGAAGAAGTAGTAGTAGTAGTCGAAAATTTCAGTCAGTGGGCCGCATTTTCATCACAAACAAGAAATTCACTATTATTATTTTCATTTGTATTCATAGTAGTACAGGGAAAACTCGAACCAGCTGAATATTCAATTCTAGTATACAATATATAAAGGGAAGTACGATTGTCGATCTCACACACCCCTCGCCGCGTCTCTTCGTTCCTCAGATCTATTGTCCTCAATATTTATATCACAGTAAAAGAAAGATGTTGTCTCGTGCTGCTACATTACGCTCAGTCGCAAGATCCAGCCCAATGCTAAGAAGCTCCGGCAAGAAAGTTGTCGCTAACTGCGTTTTGAACCATTTTTCGTCTTCTCCAAAGTTTGTCAGAAGCTACGCTTCTGCTAAACCTCAGCCTACAGAAGTCTCCTCCATCTTGGAAGAGAGAATCAGAGGCGTCTCCGACGAGACCCATCTAAACGAAACCGGTAGAGTCCTTGCTGTCGGTGATGGTATTGCAAGAGTCCACGGTTTGAACAACATACAAGCCGAAGAATTGGTTGAGTTCGCCTCCGGTGTCAAAGGTATGGCCCTAAATTTGGAACCCGGTCAAGTCGGTATTGTGCTTTTCGGTTCCGACAGATTGGTCAAAGAAGGTGAGCTGGTCAAGAGAACCGGTAAGATCGTCGATGTCCCAGTCGGCCCAGGCTTATTGGGTAGAGTTGTCGACGCCTTGGGTAACCCAATCGACGGTAAAGGTCCAATCGATTCCATCGGCCGTTCACGTGCTCAAGTCAAGGCTCCAGGTATCTTGCCAAGAAGATCCGTTCACGAACCTGTTCAAACGGGTCTAAAGGCTGTCGACGCATTGGTCCCAATTGGTAGAGGCCAAAGAGAGCTGATCATTGGTGATCGTCAAACCGGTAAAACAGCCGTCGCCTTAGACACAATCTTAAATCAAAAGAGATGGAATGATGGTACTGACGAAACAAAGAAATTATATTGTGTCTACGTTGCTGTCGGCCAAAAGAGGTCCACTGTAGCCCAATTGGTGCAAACCTTGGAACAACACGATGCTTTGAAATACTCCATTATTGTCGCTGCTACTGCTTCTGAGGCTGCACCTTTACAATATTTAGCTCCTTTCACGGCCGCTTCTATTGGTGAATGGTTCAGAGACAATGGTAAACACGCCTTGATCGTCTACGACGATTTATCCAAACAAGCTGTCGCTTACCGTCAATTATCCTTATTATTAAGACGTCCACCAGGTCGTGAAGCTTACCCAGGTGATGTTTTCTACTTACATTCTAGATTACTAGAAAGAGCCGCCAAGATGTCAGACAAAGAAGGTGCTGGTTCTTTAACTGCTTTGCCTGTCATCGAAACTCAAGGTGGTGATGTCTCTGCTTATATTCCAACTAACGTCATTTCTATTACCGATGGTCAAATCTTCTTAGAAGCCGAATTATTCTACAAAGGTATTAGACCAGCTATCAACGTCGGTCTATCTGTCTCCCGTGTTGGTTCTGCCGCCCAAGTTAAAGCTTTGAAACAGGTTGCAGGTTCCTTGAAATTATTCTTGGCCCAATACAGAGAAGTCGCTGCTTTTGCCCAATTCGGTTCCGATTTAGATGCTGCTACAAAACAAACTTTAGTCAGAGGTGAAAGATTGACTCAACTATTAAAGCAAAGTCAATATTCTCCATTGTCAGCTGAGGAGCAAGTCCCATTGATTTACGCCGGTGTCAATGGCTACTTAGATAACATTGAATTATCAAGAATTGCCGAATACGAAGCTTCATTCTTAGCTCACTTGAAAGCTAACCATGAAGATATCTTAAGCGGTATTAGAGATAAGGGTGAACTAACCAAAGAATTATTAGCTTCTTTGAAGAATGCTACGGAATCTTTCACTGCTACTTTCTGAGCATTTTTTATAAAAAAGAATTTATTTTGTTCAGAAAAGTAAATGAATTTGTTTATCGTCAATCTTATTTCAATCCAATATATCTTTTTTGTTGTTGTTGCAACTGCATTGTTTCACACAAGATGTAAATAAGGAATATTCTAATAATATATTATCCAATCCCATCCCCTTTAAAAAGTGTAAAGAAAAAAACAGAAAGGAAAAAGGCCACACGCAGTATGTCAGAGCGGATAGTTGAACATCTATAAAGCAAGACCTTAAATATAAGGTCTTGCAAAGATATATGAATATACCTATTTATATATAATATAAATGTACATAATATACATAGTGTCTCCACTCCCATTCCTGATATGGATCTGTCGCCCTCTTTAAACTATTTTATTATTCTTGTCAGTGTTTACATTGCTGTTGTCCAACAATTCATCCATGCGTTGATTAGGTTTGATTCTACACATATAGTTGGAATGTCCTTTGGGTTGTCTATAGTTGGAAAGAGCCTTTCCCACACACACATATATATATATATATAACACGTGATAACATTTTGTATACTGTTTATTATTATTATTATTATCTACATTTCATTTGAATATTTAAAAATGGCCATCGGTAATTTCGATCTATACGCTGAAACAGTCGATCACTTAAAGATTCTACAACAGACATAAATGGAATAGATGGGATAGACATACCTACCTGCAAATATACACATATTCTTATCCTATAGCTGAATTCATTGAAATAACAAGACAGCAGTCGGACAGAAAGAGTTAGTCCCTTCACTTCCCATTTTTTTCCGAACTTTACTAAATGACCACTCAAATACGAACGCGCAATAAGAATGGAAATAGCAGCCTTAATTCTACAACCTATGATGATGACGAGCAAGGTTTATTTACCAATAAATCTACAATGATGCAAAATTTTGAAGAATGGATCAAATTGGCCACTGATAATAAAATCAATTCCCGTAATAGTTGGAATTTTGCATTGATTGATTATTTCTATGACTTGAACGTATTGAGAGACTCCGAAAATAACATCAATTTCCAAAAAGCTTCGGCTACTTTGGATGGTTGCGTAAAAATTTATTCTTCAAGAGTAGATGCTGTGACGACTGAAACGGGTAAATTGCTGAGTGGATTAGCTCAAGAAAAGAATAAACCCAAGCGAAATAAAGAAGACGGATCCGAAGGGTTGCATGATGATTTTATGGAAGATAGGAATGGTGTCCAGATAGATCCGTTAACTGGGCACCCATCCTTTGGCGATACAGAAGAATATTCTAAAAAGAGAACCCTGAATAGAGTTTTGGAAACTACATTGGTGGAATTTGATAGTATAAAACTAAAGGAATTGGATCAAGAATTAAGTATTGATCCTTTATTTAAAAAAGCGTTGGTGGATTTCGACGAAGGTGGGGCAAAAAGCCTGTTATTAAACACTTTGAATATTGATAATACTGGTAGGGTTATATTCGATGCATCGATAAAAAATATAAATTCAAAAGAATCAGTACAGGCAGCACTTTCTGAGGATATTCTAGCTGAACAAGAAATGTCGATAGATGATGAAAATAATGATGGAAGTGTATTAAGTACGAACTCAGTAAGTAAATCCACAAATTCCTCTGGTGAGTTAACTAATATTAACATTTCAATTAATAATGATGGCACTCCAAAAAACAGCATTATACATAATTCTTTGATCGAGGGGAATACTACTCATAATAGTATATCAATAGAAGATGAAATATTGTCCCTTGGAATGGAGTTTATTAATTTTGAACAAATTGCTGTAAATGAAATTTCGTCAGCGTTACCAGGGTTAAGAACAGTAGTAGAAGATGTAGATAAAGCAAAGGGATTTATTGAGGATGTAAATAGCAAATTTGATAATTTCCTGACAGAAGAGGAACTTAATTCTGCGGGTCCCAACGGACCGAACGACGCTGCTGCTGATGAGTTAGATAATGACATGCAAGATTATTTCTCTAACAACAGTGATTTAAATGATTATGATGTACAAGATGAAAATAATATTGATCATAACTACCAAACTCCAGGTGGGGAGGTTATTCGTGGTGCTCAAGATCCATCTTTATTCGAAGAGATTACTAACTATAATGCCATTTTTGAACAAGATTTAATGGCATATTTTGACGAAACTTTAAAAAGAAACTGGAGAGGTCGTGAGCACTGGAAGGTTCGCAACTTTAAGAAAAACAATATTCTGTTGTCTAATGAGTTAGCATCTACTACAACCAATAATCAAAAGTCACCAGAAGTAAATAATGATGGGAGTGCACAAACAGACCATACTTCGTCTAAACGTACAAAAAAAAAAGATGTAGAGATTGATTTCTTTTCTGTAGATGATTCCCTCGAAGAGACAGTATTTGCTCCAAGAGGTCGTACCGTTATTGATATGCCGTTGAAAAACAGGACTAGTGCCAGTCATCATTTGTTACCTAACGACTTCCATTTTACTACGGATAAGATTGTTAGATTATTCATCAAACCAGAACAAAAAATCAGTCTGTTTAACAACAAGAAACATAACAGAGTACCGTCATATAAACAGGAAAAAGTAAATTCCACCGCTGATGGCTTGGCTGATCAACAGTTCTGGGCAGATAGATACGCCAGTAAGGAAGAAGAAGAAAATGACGACATACTACAACCACCAGAGGATGGAGGTATTGACATAATGAATGGTGAATTAGAGAATCCTTTTGATGCAGATGGTATAGATTTCAACCAAGCATTCGAGGATGAATCAGATGGACAAGATGTTTCTACAGAAAAGAGTTATGGCTCCATGAAAATTAACGAGGATAATAAACCCAGTTTAAAAGACGACAAAGTCAACTATGCCCGTGTATCAAAGAAAGTCGACGTCAAAAGATTAAAGACCAATGTCTGGAAAGCGGTGAATACTTTGATAGAGTCAACTAGGAACTCAACAGCAGCTACTGAAAGTACCAGCATTGAATTGAAATTTTCTGATATCACTACCCAGTTGAGCAAATTTTATTCTGTAGCGGTCTTCAAAGACATCTCAACAAGTTTCTGTTTTATTTGCTTATTGCATTTGGCCAACGAACATGGCTTACAACTATCTAATACTCAAGATTTTGAAGATTTGATTGTTACTATATAATATCGTTAACGCCTTATTATTGTTAGCGGAACACCTCGTCAGAAGTGATTGAAACTTTAGAATCTTCGGAAATAGAGAAACTATTCCAGAAGATCAAACCTGAAGTATCCAAAACATAAAGGAGTCATCACCGAGAGACACTGCTCAGAAAGAGGCCGATCGTATACCTCAGATTTGTGTAAGTCACTTTGTCGGAGGGAGGTACAAGTACAGGAATATAAAAAATCATTATGCAGACAGGGAAGAGGTCAGTTTTTAGAATTTTCAATAGAGGGGTGTTATTACCGATAACTGGATTAACAGTCGGACTAGTCACATTTATGAAGGCTTGGCCAGATGAAGCCGGTTCTCTTTCTATGATTGATCCAACGGGTATCAATGTTGAACCATCGAAGCGTCCAATGACCATGCAAAGATTAGACATTCTGGATAGAATTTCCAAACTAAAACTATATAACGACTTGTTAAACGATCCCAATGTAACTCATTCATTCCAAAGTACAAAGATACCTGATGCTCATCGTGCATATCACGCTGGCCAAGGTGTCTTATTTGGTCCATCAAAGTTAGAAATAGATCCCTTAATTTTCCATAAGGAAAAGGATGGTTCATTAATTGTATTTTATCATCTAGGAAAAGGCTTGGGAAATGAAAAAGGCTATGTTCAGAAAGGTATATTGTCACTATTGTTGGATGAGGCATTGTGCTATTGTGGCTTTCCTACTTTACCAAGTAAGAGGGGTGTAACAGCTAAATTAAGTTTAAAATTCGAGAAAGATATTCCTGTTGATACGACTGTTGTATTAAAAGCTAAGATCGAAGAAACTAAAGGTAGGAAATGTGTGATCAACGGTACATTAGAATCTGTCCCTATGGAGTCGTCATTATTGAATTTGCTGCCCGGTTACAGCAATCGTCGTGTATATGTATCAGCAAACTGTATTCTTGTAGAGCCCAAATGGTTTAAGTATTTAAGCTGGTTGCACATTTTTTAATTTCTTCTGCTTCATTACATATAAGAAATACATAGAACGTATATATACGATTGCATATTTCGTGAAATCAAACAAACACAACAATTGCAACAAAAACATAAATTTTAAGTAATATTCTATTTCACTTAATTAGTTAGTATCATTAATCAACAGTCTATGTGAGGAAAAAATTACCAATTACATCATTCCAATCTTCTTCTCTTAACATCTTCTGATATTATATCACTGTTAGGAGTTGCCATGGAACTTCCACTGGATTTATTTTTCCTCTTTCTAGAGTTATTCTTTCCAGTGCCATCAAGATCAAAGGCTAGATCATCAATCTGAAAGTTGGGTTGGTTTTGAAATTCCGATGGATATGATCTATCAAACTGGGAAAATACATTTAAACATAAGTCCCAATCGATATTTGGCTTCTCAAATAAATCCCTATCTCTATTTATCATAGCATTTCTATATTCCTCATCCGTCATACCCTCATGCCTCCTTACCTGATTATTCATATCAGGATTATTCTGAAACAATAAATGTGCCAATTCTCCACCTTTTCCATTTTCTCTTGTCGGTATTGTCGATAATTTACATGATAAGTCAGATATCTGGTTTTTGTAGGACTTCCGCAGTTTAACTGCCTTAGTTTTATCAGAATTACTTCTTGCCACCTTACGTGATATACTATCCAATCCATATACCGATATTAAGTCATCAAGTGGGTTAGGCTGTTGCGGTTTATATACAACCTCTGGGTCAATATAATAGTAGTACCTGGGTGTGGTATTTTCTGGATCCTTTGTCATTTGGTAATTAATGCTCTCTTGAAGTAGTAAAGAATCCAGCAACTGTCTTCTAGTTGGTAAAATTCCGTGAGATATGCCTATACTGTCGCTTTAATTGATACTTTTCAATTGAGTTTTTGATACTTCCAATACTTTCGAAACTTGAAATTTCACTTCACTTGTAATTTAAATTACAAGTCAAAAAATAATATCTTATGAAGAGGAACGACTGTTCGATTAATAATACGAAGATAAAAAGATCGACAGACGAGGAGGTATCAAAAATAATACAAATGCATAAAAGCCTGTTTAGACGTAACATTATATTTAGAGGATTCCGTTTTCTGGCCCCACTATACAAGGAAAAATCATCAATTGATTCATTATTAAACCCGATAAAGGAACACCAGAACACATTGTCCGGAGCTTGGAATAGGCCCAGTCAATTGTCGTTGAATAAGAAGGTATCTGTGAAGGACGTTGGGCTAGAAAGAGATGATGCCTTCAATTCTAGACTAGTAGGTGTCAAAGCTGGCAGAACCGTAGATGTAATCAACGGAAACACACAACAAGCTTTTAGAAACTTAAATACAATATTGTTTACGAATAATATAATGCAAGATAAGAAAAAGCAACGATTCCACATGAAACCTGGTAAGATTGCCGAGATGAAGAGATCACAAAGACACAGGAAAGACTTCATGAAGGGTTTCAAATATTTACTGGATGTGGTTAAAGATGCCAAGAGAAAGGGTTATTAAGAACTCTTATCCAATGATACCTTCATCCTGTATCTAGATGCGCAACCCCCAGCTGTATATATATGTATTTGTAAAAGTCTAAATAATCCATTACTTCTGTAAATAATCAAATCTTTTTGAAGTTCAATGACCTTCGATGAAAAATTGAACCTAGTGAAGAAAACAGAACACCTGTCTTGTTGGCAAAATATAAGCCTAGCATGGGTGTGAAGAGATTGCTAGGAGTTTATCAAGTTCAATGCCACCAACAATACGTTCTGGTGTAGTGACACTATTACATACAGCATGCGGTGCTGGAATATTGGCGATGCCATATGCTTTCAAACCGTTTGGTCTTTTGCCAGGATTAGCAATATTACTATTCTGTGGACTTTGCTCATTATTAGGTTTGTTGATCCAATCTCAGGTGGTACGATACGTGCAAGCTAAGAATGCCTCATTTGCTAACCTAACTAAATTAATAAATTCCAAGCTAAGTGTAATTTTTGATGCAGCAATTGCGGTGAAATGTTTTGGTGTTGGTGTTTCTTATTTGATTGTAGTAGGTGATTTAATGCCACAGATTGCTAACAATTATACCTCTAACCAGATCCTTTTGAGTAGGAATTTTAATATTACGATGATTATGTTGTGTGTCGTGGGTCCTTTGAGTTTCTTGACAAAATTAAATTCTTTAAGATATGCTTCTGTCGTTGCGATACTTGCTGTTGGGTATCTATGTGCATTGGTAACAGTGAATTTTATCCATCCTTCTCAGGAAATTAAGGATGCTAAGGGCAACGTTTTCATTGGCATACCTCATGGAGAACCCACTCCATTAACAACTTTGCCGATTTTTGTATTTGCATACACCTGTCACCATAATATGTTCTCTGTCATTAACGAGCAAGAAGATAGATCATATCCACGTATCAGAAAGATTGCATTAATTGCTATGCTATGTACCTTCTTACTTTATATTGTGATCGGTACTTTTGGATATTTGACATTTGGTGATAGTTTGAAGGGAAATATCATAACTTTGTACCCTAAATCATGGGAGTCAACTGTGGGGAGAGTAGCTATTGTATTATTGGTTATGTTTGCATTTCCATTACAATGTCATCCAGCAAGAGCCTCTCTATACAACATCATCCGATATATCAATTCCAGAACTTCTATGGATTTCCAAGCGGTTACTACTTCAGAAGAGAACGGAAGTGTTCAAGAAGCTGATCAAGATATCACCAGTAATGAAAAAATGGACAGAAAAATTTTCATTATTCTAACAGTAGGACTTTTGATACTATCTTATATTCTATCCATCTCTATAAAATCATTGGCCAGAGTACTGGCAATTGTCGGGGCTACTGGTTCCACTTCAATTTCATTTATTCTACCTGGTTTATTTGGATATTCTTTAATTGGTTCAGAATACGACTCCGCATGTCCAACTTCCGACAGAGTATTCAAATATTTGGGTTTAATTCTTTTTATTTGGGGAATAGTCGTAATGATCACATCGTTAACAGCTGCATTGTTTTTAGGTTCATATCATTAGTTATTGTGTTTATTACCTTGATATTTTGATTGTAATATAATTCTCATCACCCACCTACAAATGGACATATCTATATACATACATCATACTTATGAATATATAATTCAATAAAATGATGACCATCCCATGTAAATAACAGCTAGATTTTGAGGATCGGTCGCTTGCTGGACTAATTCTTGAATGACCGCTTCAACACTAAGACCATTACTAACCAATTTATCTTCTACGCTCTTAATAGCTCTCTTAGAATCACTATTTTCATCTTCATCATTCAATTTCTTGGTAGTCCTTGACAAGTCAGATCTTGCAGTTAATTCAAACTCTTCACTATCTTCCTCGAGTAAATGTCTGTGTTTTTTCATTGGAGACATGACCCACGAATACAACGGATCCCACTTAAGGACATTAAGAATACACATAATCTTATCAGAATTGTTTCTCAATACCGAGAAGACACGTTCACTATTTCTCCTAAATAATCCATCAACTCCAGAAATACCAAATCCATCTACAATATCTCTCGTTAATCTAAATGGAACCAGTTCAGGTACAGGTAACAATCGGCCTTGATCAAAAGCAATCCCAAGATCAATATGTATAGGTTCTCCAGTGATAACATCAATTAAAATATTATTTAAATGACGATCTCCAAGACCAAGTATGTAACCAACAATTGATGAAACTGCTATACCATTTGTATAGGTTTTTTTTGCTTGTACCCATTGATCTGGATCACGATAAGACTTAAAAAAGAAATTCCTGAATTGGGGTTTTATACGTTCTGTTAGTTTTTGATACGTAACCAGCCTTGTCTTCACATCTTTAGATTGTGTTGATTTGATGGCCCTACGAGCTTGATCAAATGTTACTGTATCATTCTTGTGCAACTCCAACAAAATTTGATGCAGGGATGATGAGTTAGCAACAAACTCAATAATTCCTGCACGAGGCCCCAGAGGTATGACACTGTAAGTTCTTATTCCTAACTTTAAAGATTGTAATTGTTTATCACTTCTTAAAATATAATTGACTTGTTCAAACACTTGTTCCATGATTGCATCCTGGCGTAAATCGTCATTACTGCCTTTCATTAGGACTTTATGAATTGTCCCGTCAGAAAGACAGAATGTCACAACCTTTGGTAGAGAGATGCCTGTAGATGTTATAGCAATCTTTTTTTCCACTGAAATAATATAGGGTCGTGGTTTCCTACCATCATTCGAACAAGTAATCGGGACTTTCATTGTGGGGAGAGGAATAGATTGTGTACCAAGCTGTTTCAACCAGTAATTGCCGATTTGGTGATAGGAAAGATCGAATTCTTTATAGTTACCCTGTATCTTTTTGGAAGCCAAACTTACACACATCTGACAAAATTCTTCAATAGGTACAACATGTCTTTTAAAATATTCACCTTTTTCATAACCCTCCAAATCATGTAGAATTTTATTAACTGCATCAATTCTTAAATCAATACCTGAACCTACAGACATTTGATGGGTACCGTATAGTTTTATACTGATGACAGCATACAGAGACTCATAAGGAAGCTTACATAGTAATCTCTTTAAGGTTAATTGTAGCGGTTTTTGAAATTCTGTCTTTTCTACAGATAACTTTGATGCTATTTGATTTACCCAAGGCAAAAACTTAAAAATGGGGATCAAAGCGATCTCTTTATATAATAAACGATTAACTGTTGAATTTTTATCATTTTCAAACCATAAACCGCATAGCTTGTCAACTACAATTCTATCATATTTATTTGTGCAGACTAAAGTATTCACATAAAAATGAAGTGCGTTCCACACAAAATCCCCTTCCTGTACTATTAGTTTCTTGGTCAGTTCTCGATCCTGTGCCACCTGAGAATGTAATCGAGAGTAATGTTTCTTCGCGTCCTTTCTTTCTGCCTCTGGTAATGTCTTATTTGAAAAAATTGCCTGGAGAGCTTGCAATTCTTGCTTACCACTCTCATATCTTACTGATCGTTCCTCTATTTCTTTGCTATTTGCTAGATTAGTAACTTGACTGTGAAGAAAATTAGCTAAGGTTAAAAACACATCTGATGCATCTTCATAATTATTCGTGCAAGTCTCCCAGCCGCGGATATACTTTTCATAGATATTTTGAGGTGATTCTATTCTAGATTCTGAGCTCCACTTGACAATGTAAGAGCGAAACAAATCTGGAGTTAGATGAAAAAGATTAGTTAAGTCTTCTAGTTCATTAATTGTATCCGTTTTTTGAAGTGACGTAAATAGTTCTTTAATCATTTCAAGTGGTACTTTATACTCTTTTAAACTCCAAGAAGCTACCGAGCTCGCAAATTTCGAAGCTATTTTCAAGCACTTGGAGCTTTTACCAGTGACGTTGAAATTTCCTTCTATATTCATTGCCATATTTTCTAATATTAATGCAGTCCTGAGAGCATCTTGGTGTTCACTACTCTTAATCGCAAAGTTAACATAATAAATTAGCTGAACACCTAATGCCAAACTTATATTATCCACAAGCTCAGAACAATCACTGTTCCTATCCATGAGTAGCGAAAAATATAAGTGCCTTGTTTGTAAATTTAATTTGTAATTAGTAAATGTACGATGTGCAAATGAACGTTCATTGAATAGCTTAACATCATTTAATGTTTCAGACAAGGCTGATTTGCTTGTCACGCTTTCATTAAGTCTTAATAACATAGATAATTCAAATACTGTTTCAATCCATTCCTCAGTTGATATGAAAATCTCTCTTGAAGAAACTACTTTTACTAAGGAGTTTTCAATAGAGTCACCAAATGATGAAGATGATGTTGCTAGATCCACAAGAGTGGAATATAATGATTTCGCTTTCGTATCCAATTGTACTGGAGTAGGTAGTTTCCACGAGCCTAGTTGTAAGTACCACTGATATGATTCGTCAGTTGGCGTAGTTGATACATTTTCAGTCAGAATATTGGCAAGTCCGTAAAATCCTTTGGCTTCAGAAGCACGTATCAATGAAATGTGGTCTGAAGGATTAAGTTCACTCGTTTGTGCGTCAAGTTTTGCATTATTAAATAAGAAGCATTTATTGGTAGTTGGCTCAATCTGATTGATGGAATGTATAATTCCACTCAATGTCCTTTCTACAGGTAAACTTGATATTAAATCAATATCGTTTAGTTGTTCATAAAGTATTCTTAGTTCAGCTTGATTAATACCATGAGGCAATTCAGCATGAATTTCCTCAAATAAAATATAGGCAAGGGAAGTTTCTCCAATATCGACAGAAATTTTGTAGATTATCTTTTTATCAATTACCTTATAAGCCTTTTGACAATAAGGAATTGCTAACCAATTACCTGCTCTAACATATTTTATTAATGTGAGTAGAACATCAAGTTTTTTATTATTAGCATTATTTGGCTTAATCAAAGATAAGGAATCATATAGCTCTTTAAACCAAGTTAAAGATCTTCTGAAATCATAATAGAAAGAAAGAAACACTAAGTTTGGCAAAATCATTGTACAGAATCTTGTTGAAACTGTACACAATCTAGAGAAGCTTCTTATATTTGGGTTGTAATTCGATACAAAATCCACTATAGCCAATATAAATTCCAAAATCCATTCTTTATACTCTTTATCACAATTGGTATACGAATTGGCCAGAAAGGTATCAATTGATACATATTTTATCAAGATGGGAGATACATGTGCGGCCAAATCGTCATCCAGAGCAACAATTTGTTTCTCATATTTCTCATAAATTGAGGTGCTTAATCTATCTAGTGCATCTGCCCTTTCGAGGTAATCCTTCATAAGCACCCCTAGTGTTGTTTTGCACATTAATTCCGAAGCTATAGACATCTCTGTTACGGAATTCTCCATGTAATGAACAAATGCATTGTAAAAAGCATCAACTGGTGCAGTAAGAAGCTTATCTTCACATATTTCATTGTATTTTGAAATATTCGATAATATGGAGCTATTCTCCAAGCTATTAGATGCGTAATAAACACTTAGCCACTTAGATTTCCACAGTTGGTAATTTCTTGACATATATTGCTGTAATGGATCATAATTTAAGATAAGAGATATATTCTCACTCACATTTTGCAAGTTTACAACTGGTATATTCTTTTCCTTTCCACACAACACTGAGAATAGATTTATACTAGCAACTGATATATAAGGTTTTGAAACCAATACATTATCCATAAAATGTTCTGAGGTTAAGTTCTCTGTCAACCTAGAAAGACAATATAGCCATGTATTTTGAGCACTATGGTCCAACATAGCTAGTTGTCTCAATATATTCAGAAGTTTGGCAGAGATCACGGAATGCGATTTATTAAGGTATTCAAAGGAATATAAGAAAAACTGAGACATGAATTTTGGAAAACTTAACTTGCTGGGATCAAGAACATCAAGTAAACCCTCAATCAGTGATACAAATTCATCTTGTAATCCAGAATGAGATATGCAGAAAGAAAGTCTTGCAAATATAGTATCAAAAATGCCATAATCAGATAAACAATCTTTAAAACAAATTATTGTAAGCTTTAACTCTCTCATGTACTTTATTTTCAATTCTTCAAACTCAACTGTAGATATATCTACTAATAGCCAATCCACTAATAAATGACATTCTGGAAAAATGTTAGAGGTTAGGTCAATATAGCGTTGAATCAATTGGGAACCTAACGAAAATGGCAACAACGAGTGGTTCGACCCCGCCTTCACAGGAATTATAGAAAATAAAATTTGGCACCAGGTACAATTTGGATACCAATTTGATAATCTTATTTTAATATCTTCAGGCGAGCCAAAATCAACAAACCGCAAGAGCCATTTCATACTTAAAAGTAATTGGTTTGCAATTATAGTACTATAATCCATTTGGGTGATCTCTGAAGTTAAATCGAAGATTAACTCTTTTATACCTGAAGAAAGGAAAGACAATGGAATGGCCAAAGGTAATGACTTAGAGACCAGTATTGATTCCGTAATTCCGGATACATTTTTTAATTGCCTTAAAAAAGTATCCTGGTTAATACCGTTAGCATAGTAAATAGCGGCTAGATCCATAGAATATTTTTGTAGAAAGGTGGCCTTTTGTGAAAAATCGAAGAGTTCTAATAATCTTTCTGGGAAATCGTTTATCAACCAATATTCCAGTATCTGAAATTTAAATAAATCAAATAGCACCCTTACATCTGATATATTATGCCGTTTCGCTAAAATATGCACTGCAATTTTTATATACTCAAATGAATGATCGTATGAAAGATAATCCAGCATATCTAATAGAGCGTGTGAGAAGTTGAATAATGTGGAGTTTGATATTTTAGCCATCCCTAAACAATAAAATGCTGACGATGCGAGACTTTGTTGGGGCGGTTCGAATAGCATTTTCAGTTCATCAAAGAATATGCGTTGATTTTTGGGACTAACTGCTGACATGTAATTTGAAAAATCTGGAAACAACTGCAAAACAGTTACCAAATCCAGTTTTTTAATACAGTTGATTAATAATGCAAATGTCCTTTGTTTACCAAATGAAACCGAGCGAATTGAATGGCTCTGGTTCTTTAGACATGTTAAAAGTAGTAAAGAGAGATTTGATATTGGATTTACACCACTACATGAATTGTCTTCCACCCTCAGAACGACCCACTCTAGTATATCATTACAGTCTGCATTTAAATTTCTGTATTCCAAATTTGTCCATACTGGGTAAATGCTACGCAAATATTCAATAAGTTGTAGTACCGTAACATTATATGTATTATACTGATCAGAAAGCAATCTTTCACCTAGAATCTGTGTTAATCTTTCTAGATGTTTGACTTCTGCGTTTGAAAATTGCAACATATTCCTAGATAACCATTCGTTTACAAAAGATAAACCTTGGATCAACGAATGAGCATCTGTATACAATGAAAATTCCAATATGAAGTTCAGTGATTCATACTTAGGCTTCGTTCTTAAAGAATGACAAGCTACCTGTAACGCCAAAACCGGAATTGGCACCCTTGATACATTCGAATAGTGAAGAAATTCGTCTCCAACCCTTGTATCATTACCATAAACTATCAGACTAGAGTGCTCATCTGCAGGTAACCTAAATATGCCACTAAAGTTAATATTTAAGTTACGTCCTTGAATTTCCTCATATAGCAAATGTGATAGTTCAGCATCTCTAGATGATAAAATAAGCATACATACATCATAAATTGAGATATTCTTATCAAAATTCAGAAATGATAGTGACGAAACCACAGATCTACGTATGTTAGAGACAAGCTCCGTATAACCAGGTATATCAATTAAATTAGACAGTAACCTTGTAAAAGTTTTTAGCCACCGAAAGCGTATGGCATTGCTCAGACCAGGATCCAGTGTTTTCTGTTCTAGAAACATTTGAAATTGTAAAATTACTTGTTCGCTGGGAGGTGTTACGACATGAACTGCTTTTTTTAAGGAAGATGTTTTAATCACCTTTCTCTCATCGGATATAAGTAACAAAAAATTACGTTGCTCTTTTTGCGAATCCCATATATGGTGTATTATTTCCCATTTTGGTGGAATATTTCTGGTGGTTACCTTCTTAGAATCGCAAACATAGGAACCAGTTAATATTAATTGTAAAAATAATTCTAAGCTAGAACCATCATCGAATGAATTAAACTGAGATTTTAACCTATTCAAAAACCACTGAAACATCTCATATGTATAATAATCTTGGTCTCTGGACTTTTTTAGATATTTAGTAAAATAGCATAATGTACGCCATAATTCATAGGATTCTTCACATAACTTAATAGGTCCAATAAGCTCAATATTTTCATATAAGTCATTAATCTGATTTATACACTTCATCTCAAGGTCATTTTCTTGGGTGAATTTCAAAGCCCTTGTTAATAAAATACATGCTGATTGACATATATCTGGAGATTTTAATAATGGAAGAATATAAGTAAAAATAGACGTAAGCTCATCTATATGTAATGAACAATGCTTTTGGGTTATCAAATTTGCTAAAGCCAAACATATCAAACTTAATGAAGAAGTGGTTACAGTTAATTCTTGAAACAACTTTTTTTTAATATACTCTATTTCTAGTTTTTGTAGATTACCCAAAGAACAAACACAAATAAGTAATTGTAACCCAGTGTCACGAAGATCTTTAGAATCGTCTGACAGACACGAATCAATAAAAGAAATAAAGTTATCAGAATATTTCAGTAACAACAATCCTTCAGTTTCCAATTTTCTTTTTTTAAAAAGAACTGATTCCTTTGATCTTTTAGATATTTTGAAATAAATATTCAATAATTTCGCAAGAGTCACTATCTTTAACCACGGATTATGATTTGAGTAATCCTTTAACAATATATCATTCAGTTGAAAAAAATTTTCTCGTAGCCCTAACCGATCATCATTAAGAATCTGGACAGTATCCATATTTAAGGAACTGGACTTATAATTACGTAATAGGAACAGAATATACTGTTCCAAGATTGGATTGTCTTCATTGACAATATCCAATGCTTGGGCTTTTTCATCTTGACCTACCATAAAAGGTAGCTTATGCAATATCACATCACTAGATAATGAGTCGAATATCAGTAGTTCATCTTGGATACCTTCAATAGTACTGAATCCCATGAGGAGAACATAATTCCAAACATCCTTTATCAGTAACAATGTCTGAACTACATCTAAACATATTGTCTTCAAAATAACTGTATTGATCAAAGATAAGAATAATCTTGATATTCCATTTTCTCTTTTGCTACGACGCAGATAATTAAACAATGTTTCATATAGCGTTGATGAAACCTGTTTTATACCAATAGTATCAAATGAAATCAAATTCTCCAGAATTTCTATAAAATTAAAAATTATTTTATCATTCTGAGTAATCTTCATGTGGTTATTAAAATGTTTGCATATGATTTCGACCAATGCAGTCCATTGATGCAATAAGAACTTTAATCGGAATGGGTTGCTATTAATAATGGAAATGATAGCATATGTTAGGTGTATAGCAATGGGTTCTAAGATCTCGGTAGAGTTTTCCTGAACAAAGAATTCTGGAAGAGCAGTTATCAATAACTTAATATTCTTTTGTTTAAATCTTGCACAAGTCTTTTCGATAAATAATCTGAGGACATATGCCACTAACGATAATCTATTTTCACTTGCTGATAATTTGGAAACATTAGTGGAATATGACGTATCTGAAACTGAACTATATTTTCTATACTCAAGATCTAATATCTCTAAAAGTGTCTCAGCTGTATTCCCTAAAGTTTTGGATGGTATCAGATCTGGATTTGTCTTTAGGATTGATATCAACTCATTCAGTGCAGTTGTTCTGTCTTTGATCTTGGTGGAAGATAAAAGATTAAATACCGTACCAAGATTATTATTATCCATATAGGGGAAATCTTCACTTGATATGTTTATTATTCTTTCTATTTCTACTCTTCACCTCTCACTGGCTAAATTAATATATTCTTCAAAAGCTTTATTTTTACCAAACCACCTGTGATGAGCATATATACTTATATAGTACAAGAAGGACAAATGAATTGCTGGGTATACTTTAATTATCAGTTAACCCTGAAGACTCCACAGTACACTAATTCATCTATTGAAAACTATTCAAAATCTATGAATATATAGGCTGGCTTTTTCCATACATATAATACTTAGAACATAATGTCCCACATACAAAGAAATAAAGTGAAAAAAAAAATAGAGAAGAAATCAACTCAAACAATATAGTTGTTAGATGTACCGATATTGTACTATCTTTAATAGAACTGAAAACTCATAGGCACACATCTATTAAAATAAGAAGTAAAATGACAACCAGCACAGCTGTTTGCCAGAATATACAATTTAAATGGTACATTGATATTATAACGGCTCATTAATATGCTATTTGTTTGACTGACCAACTTTTAGTATCTCTAACTCTATCAGAAACAAAAGTATCAGTGCCCTCATGGTCATCACTTTCGCCAGATCCCCTGTACTGATCATCAGCTCCCATTGAACTACGATGTGATACGTTATCTGGGATTCTAGTTTCTCTAACTTTGTGGTTCTTGGATATATACAGTTGTTCATTTTCTAGTTTCTGCTTCTTTTCTAGGTATTCTCTTTTATCCATTGTGTTGTAGTTTTTCATCTCACTAGCGTCATCAGCACTACTGCCAATATGAGATTCCCAATTACCTCCATGTATTGGATTGTCATAGTACCTGGCTTCTAATTCATTTAATTTCAAGGCTTGCAAATCGATTAAATTGATACCCTTTTCATTTTTGGCCCATCCTGAACCACCATGTAGGATATCTTCTACACATTCACGAGGTGAAAATTCTCCTGGCCTTCTATCCCATGGTAGTTGGAAGGTCTGTTGATACAAAGAATCTACTAATGGTCTTAATGATGTAGATATAGTAGTTGGAGCAGTACCCGATGTCTTATTAGTTTTAAGGGATTTATTACTGCGTGATGTTGAACTCCCATTACCCTTGTCATTCTTATCATTTCCAAACAAAGAATTCTGTACCTGAGAGAATAAAGAGCCTAGGTCAGTTGTAGAGTTGTCATCACCAGTACCACTAACAGAATTTCTCCCCCCATTTGATGAAAACTTGGCTTCCGATAAAAACCTTGAATAATCACCATTGAGCAACTTCAATTGCAATGATACACTCAAAATAGAATTAATCTTCGAATTTTTCAATAATAATCTGCTTGAAATTTCTTCTTCATCCTGATTAACGTATTCAGCAATATTAATATTAACCAAACCAAGGACGACCTTACCCTTAGTCTTTTGCGAATAAACAGCCGTCTTGTTTTTAGGAAGCGATATGGATGGCATGATTTGCGGCAACTGACTTAGGCTATTACGGTTCTTAAGACCAGCAGCATCAGACACAACTGAATTTTGAACAAATTCAAATAGAATTTCCAACACTAGATACTTTGCAGTGAGCCTCCCTGTCTTACTATCAATCTGCAGTTTGACTGGTATAGGATGGTTGGATAAATAATCCCAACTAACTCTATGACGTTGCACTGCAACTTTTTTAGTTACCCCTTGTGTCGAAGATGTTCCAGTAGATTGATTGGTGCTTGGTTTAAGACTAATTCCAGACACAGCATTCGCTGGAGAATCCTTTAAGGACCACTTGACATAGCAAATACCTGATGACTGAGGAATATTGACCAGTTCTTTAATCTTAAGATTCAACAGGAATTTTGGGTTTTTATTCTTCGATGAAGTACCTAACGACACCATGACCTTTTTATTTTAGTATGACTTCTAACGCTAAACTTTCTGTAATTTAAACTAAGCAAACGAAAATCTATGCACACACACATATACAGATTTTTGTCCTTATCCTATCTTTTAACAAAACCTTATGAACAAGTATGGAATGTTCTTACTGATGAAAATCCATTTTCTTAAATG
The DNA here is from genome assembly GCA_030573655.1 of Cylindricascospora bacillispora. Classification (NCBI taxonomy): domain Eukaryota; kingdom Fungi; phylum Ascomycota; class Saccharomycetes; order Saccharomycetales; family Saccharomycetaceae; genus Cylindricascospora; species Cylindricascospora bacillispora. The sequence goes on along the minus strand of JAJMDR010000013.1, from coordinate 145,927 downwards.
TAAATCTCAAGATGTTGATAAAAAATAAAATATCATTGTAGAAATGAATAAATGAATAAATGAATAAATGAAGAGATGAAGATATGATAATTGGATTAGAGTTGCTGCTTTTGTGATACCCGATAAATAGGCAATAGTAGATCTCCAGAGACAGTAGAACGGTTGTTCACTACACAAAATACACACTGGTATCGCCCTTCAGCTCCCATAAGTGGAGAATAACAGAGCATAAATCGGAGAATAAAGACGGAAAGGTAATGTCATTAGAATACGATAAGTTCCTACTGTTTGGAGATTCTATTACAGAATTTGCCTTTAACTCTCGAATGGTCTGTAATTGTCCGGAGTCTGTATTATCCTCTAGTCAGGATAAATTCTGTCTCGGATCAGCATTATCCAATGCATACTCAAGAAAAATGGATATTCTGCTAAGAGGATACTCAGGATACAATAGTAGATGGGCGCTGCCGATACTGTCTGAGATATTAGCAATTGAGAAAAATATCAAATTGGCAACTGTATTTTTTGGTGCTAATGATAGCTGTTTAAATACAAATCAACACGTTCCCCTGTCAGAATTCATAGATAATATCACCAAAATGACCAATTGTTTAAAATTTCATGACGTTAAGGTAATATTAATTGGACCTGGGATGTTTGACCAACTAACATGGAGTGTAGCAAATGAGGGTAACGAGGAGAAAATCAATTACCAAAGATCAAATGAACTATTTAAACAATACTCCGATGCGATTGAGAACATTTCCGTAGAGGAAAATGTGCCATTCATCAATTTGAACCGAATATTTGGTCAATATTCTGAAGGAGAATCCAATGGATGGAGAACCTTATTATGCGATGGACTACACTTTTCAGGTAAGGGGTATGAAGTCCTTTTTAATGAAATAGTGAATGTAATTTCCAACAATTATCCGGAATATTTGCCAACCAACATACAAATGAAATTGAAGCATTGGAAGGATATGGATTAAAATCATTTGTTTTAATATATATATACGTCATCTAATGTCTATGTATGTATGTTCTATCTTGAATTTAATATTAAACGACAGAATTGAAAAATTACAGATCCCAAGAGATTTGCAACCAACTGGCAGAAGAAAAAACAGAGGAAGGACCAGAAAGACTATAACACGATAGCCATGTTCAGCATTACTAGATCTAATTACACAGTTAATACATTAATATTGTCTCAGAGACACTTTTCAGTGCTCAAAACTTTACATTCTAAAATCGCAGATACAAAAACTGAAATTCCATCAACTCCTGAGAAACAGTATGAAAACTTATCCGAAGCTCAAAAGGCCTATTTAGATAGAGTCATTAGAGTTGACCAGGCTGGTGAATTGGGTGCCAATTACATATATGCAGGACAGATATTTATTTTGTCGAAGAAGTATCCGCATTTGAAGCCAATCCTTCATCATATGCGGGAACAAGAAATCCATCACCACAACACTTTCAATAAATGGCAAGTGGAGAGAAGAGTCAGACCTTCTTTAATTACTCCGTTCTGGAAAGTTGGAGCATTTGCAATGGGTGCAGGGACTGCTTTGATTTCCCCAGAAGCTGCCATGGCATGCACAGAAGCAGTGGAAACTGTTATAGGGGGCCACTACAACGAACAATTGCGTTGTCTCAACAACCAATACGAGTTAACCGCAACTGACGGTACTAAGGGAACTACACAAGAAGTTAAATCATTGACCGAGACGATCAAGGAGTTTAGAGATGATGAGTTAGAGCATCTGGACACTGCCGTTCAACACGATTCTCATTTGGCCGTGCCATACAGAATCATTACCGAGACCATTAAAGGGATCTGTAGAGTAGCTATTTGGTCCGCAGAACGTATCTGATGGGGCACAAAGCCTCTCTCCTTATAATTATAAATCTTCGTATTTATTTTATGATTGTATATCCTTGTATATCTTTAATCCACAAAGCTTTCCATTCTCGAGCGAGATCTTCAATTTAAAGAAATTGGAAAAAAAATGTACACCGCATTTGAATACCTATTTCGAGAATAAATCCTCCCAAACAAGGCAAAAAAGAAAAGATTATTAGGAATCCTGAAAGGCTATTAACGGTAGTCTTCCATTGAACGAACATCTGTTCTTCCCAAAATAACATACTCAACTGGTGAAGAAATAGAAACCAAACACAACACAAACCAACTTATTGTTTGAAGTAAGGGGAGTGGCAATTATATTCATATCAAAAGAATCAAAGGCACATACATATAGGCAGACAATTACAGAACAGTAAAGTTACCAGTAATATCTGAACGGTAATATGCAATTAGGACCAAATAATATCAATGTCACAGGCAACAATAATTTGAGTTCGTCGGAAGAACAACAAAATACATATGCCGAAACTACCAACGGTAATACCGAATTTTCGGACCAGGAAGCCAAACATCCTACTGAAGAAGATTCTAATCCATCAGTAGATGATGGTAAAACACTGTTGTATCCTGAGGCTGCGTCTTGTTTTCCATTCAAAACTTCTGACAGACTGTTAGATGATCTGTTGTGTGATTTGACATTCATAGACAACTTGGAATCACGCAATTCACAATTAATAGATTTTGATGAACAAAGAGACTATGAGATTAACAGGGATGGTATTTTGAAGGCGCCTATGCTAATGTATTCTAATAAGAGGAATTTGATTGAACCTTATTCTATGGGTTCATTAATCGATCAAACTATTTTTCAAACTAAATTTGAATATGAATCCATTTCGTGCCCCCAGTATAACAAAGTAAATGTATTTATGGGTGTTTTGATTAACCAAGAGTTAATGCAACAACAACATGATAATTTATTTGATCTTCCAATTTTCCATGTTAAGATTACTGTTAAGACTCGTTCACATCTAGAAAATTTTAAGAGGCATGTGGGCGAGACTAGATTCCATTTAATTAAAGAACTTCATGAGTTTGATAAAGTTGACTTGATGTCCTTTAATCCTGAAGATCCAATTTTAATCGATTACGCGATTTATGTTTCTGAGCATACTAATAAATTAGTTATTATAGAAATCTTTAGACCTGAGTTTTACTCACAAGACGAAAGACAAAGTTTTACGGCGGAATCTATCTTACAACGATATCAAAAAGCTTCTGAGAAATTCTCCAGTATACTAGAAACGAATTCGATCCCAACTCAATTAGACTATGTTCACACTCTACTCAAAATATTCAAAGGACCCTTAACTCGTAAATCAAACGCTGAATCTGTAAAAACTATTAGTTCGGATAATATTATGTTAAATATACATCTTGATCCTAAGTGGCTGATTGAGAAATATTCCTTCAATGAATACAGAACAATTAACGAAGAAACAAATGAAGAACTTGTGGAAAATGAACCTCCTGATTTGACTAGTTATAAATGCGACTGGCGCATTAGAAAATTAAGAGAATCTTATATCAGGAAATGCCTCCAATTATTATTCTGGGGTAAATATTTAGTCTCCGTAGCTGTAAATTACGATGATACTGCAATAAAAAGCTCCAAAGCTTATAATATTTTCGTTAATATGCAAACGAACTTTACCAGAATGCCTTGGTACCAAATTCTAAATGAGGGGAATCCTAAAAATATAGATATTCATCAGAATATTTCATTTCTGGATATGAATGCTAATTTTATTAATTTATCAGCATTTTTCCATTATACCGAGCGTACGATTATCATGAACTATGAAACTCAAATAAGACTTGACCCTGAGCACACAACCGTTTATTTTGATGCTTTGAATTTTGTAGGGCATAGGAAAGGAGCTTTACAAATCTTGGCTTATTGTGCCAAACAAGATGTTGTTGGGAAAGAGACATTAGATGAAGCATTAAGAACCTTTAACTTAGATCCCAAAGATGTCGATGTTTCAGCGTTAGATGAATCATTCCTACTCTCAATTTACAAAAATGAAGTAAAACTCTTTGATATGAATGCCGATGTTTCACCAAATAGGTTGGCAGATTTGAAAAATTCTATGAGAGTTCTTTCAAAGGTTTGTTCCTGTGCAAAATTGAAATTTTATGTGGACCATGAACCTTACAGAAGTATAGAACAGGCTTATGAAATCTTAGAAGTAAGTGATGTAGTGGATGATGATCTTATCCAAACTGCCTACTCAATCAAAGTTAACGATGTACCGGGATTGAAACTAGAATGTGATAGGGCATTGTATACTATTGCTATTAAACATAGGAGTATGCCATTATTCAATTTTCTAATGGACCAGTGTCCCGAATTTTATGAGTATTACGGACCCAATAATCTAACATATAGCTCTGCTTTAAATATTCTCAATGTTAATGAAAATGCCGATGACAATACAATTTTAACCTATTTTCAAAAATTATGGTACGAAGGTGAGGCTTGGGAAGCAGAATACTACTTAAATTTGAAAGCCGCTCTAAGTAAACTTGCGAACGAAAGAAACTCAAAACTAATTATGCATTATATTCATCATGGGACGATTGACCCCAGTTATCTTCCAGCAGAAAATTGGCCTGCAGGTATCAGTAATATAGGAAACACATGCTACTTGAACTCTCTTCTACAATATTACTTTTGTATATCTCCGTTAAGAACCCATATATTGAATTATCAGACTACCATTAAAGATTTTAGTGAGTATCTGAAAGATGGAAAAGTCATTAGAAGAATTGGTGGTCGTGAGATTAGTGACTCAGAGGTTGACAGGTCTATTCAATTTATATACCAATTGCGTGATTTATTTACTGCCCTAGTTTATTCTAAGCAAAGATGTGTCACACCAAGAAAAGAGTTGGCCTACCTAGCCTTTTCTCCATCTAGTGTTGAAGTAGAATTTGAATCTCCAGATGTCACTGAAGAACCGGAACAAAAGACAGCAAATATTCAAAGCTCTTTGTTTGGTGACAATGCCAATCTTGAGGAAGGAGAAAACACTACGCAACATGTAGAAAATGTCGATAATGCTGAGAATATCTGTGAAGATATTGTAATGGAGGATGCTCCAAAAACGGCTATCGATGTAGAATACTCAACTAGAGTGGCCAAAATTAGTGCTGATCAACTCGAAAATGCACTGGAAATGGGGAGACAGCAGGATGTTACTGAATGTATCGGTAACGTGCTTTTCCAATTAGAAAGTGGTTTTGAACCTATGAAAATTGATGATGATAATGAACAATATGATTTAGTAAAGCAATTGTTTTATGGAAGAATAAAACAAAGTATAACACCTCTTACCGATCAGTCTAATTGCAGGGTCAAAATGGAGAGGTTTTTGTCTTTGCTTGTCAACATTGGTGATCATCCTAAAGATATTTATGATGCATTAGACTTATATTTCAATGACGAATACTTAAATATGGCAGAATATGGGGATGTAAAAAGATCATTGGCAATCACTGAATTTCCAACCATTCTACAAATCCAAATCCAAAGAGTATATTACGATCGAGAGAGATATATGCCTTTTAAATCAATAGATCCATTACCGTTCAAAAAAAGTCTATATTTGGATAGATATGCTGACACAACAGATGCCGATTTACTAACTAAGAAAAAAGAGGCAGCGCAAATGAATGGTGAATTGAAAAGATTGAAAGAATTACAAAAAATGATTCTAAGCAAAAACACTGTAGGATTGAGCAGAAAAGATGCTCTACTGGAAACTATCAAGTTTCTGAAATCAGAAAATTATGCCCAATTGGAAATAAACTTGGAAGGGGTTGATGAATTGATTTCTAATTTAGAAAACAACGTCAAGATATTAGACACAAAAGTGTCTGAGTTATATAATGATATTACTCAACTAGAAGATAAATCTACTCATCATTTCGATGAATTTACGAAGTATAAATACCAATTGTTTGCAGTGTTTATACATAGAGGAGAAGCTAGTTACGGACACTATTGGATTTATATAAAGGATAGCGCCAATAATCTTTGGAGGAAATATAATGATGAAACTGTAAGTGAGGTACCGGAGGAAGAAGTATTCAACTTCAATCCTGGTAATACTGCTACACCTTATTTTTTGGTCTATGTAAGAGAGGGACATGAGCAAGATATCGAACCATTGAAGCGCCTAGTTGAATAAATATTTCAGTATTTTGCATTCCTTGGACACCAATTTGACAATCGTTCTAGTGCGTACAAGCTTAGTGGATACAAGCATACAAATATCCATGTATACATACATATGTGCATATATATACTATTCCCATAAAAACAATCATGATCTTACGCTCCATGAATCCTTGCACTATAAAAATTATTGTTGTATTTTTTTGTTAAATTGGTAATCTTACACTTACCAACCCTGCAAGCCTCTATTTACTTTTTTTGATCCGATACACGTAAAAGAGATTGACGAATATTGAAATTTTTCAGATCCAGATCAACCGACAAGAAAGCAGTCATCCCAGGCACATACATAATAACTTAGACTGTCTTATGTTAGACCAGGTTACATATTTAGTAATATATGTATCTTTTTAAACTATGTCAAGTTTGCAAAGGCGAAGAGTAAATAAACCTGGTGATGATAAAGATCTATCTAATATTCCTTCTGTATCAAAACATAGAGGGAACAGAGTAGCATATGATCCTGAAGAATTGAAGTTAACAGCTAGTGACGAGGTACCTATGTTAAATCTAATGGAAGAACTCATCCTCATGGGTTTAGACGAACAAGAGGGAAGTTTGTCCTTTTGGAATGACAACATATCCTATTCCTTGAGAGGTTGCCTAATAGTCGAATTAGCATTGAGGAGCAAAATACGTGTATTGGATGTTCCCTCAAGGGTTGGATATGAGGTATCTGATAGGTTAATTGAAGTCTGCGATCCCACCAAGACTGGCGATATTTTATTGGACGAAACTCTCCAGTTAATGAGCATGAGTAGTGAGTTATTCTCAATTAGGAATTGGATAGATTTACTGGCTGGCGAGACATGGAATCCCTTGAATATGACGTATCAATTAAAACAAGTCAGAGAAAGATTGTCAAAAGGTTTAGTGGACAAGGGAATTTTGACCACTAAAATGGTCAATTATCTTTTCTTTGATTTACCTGCACATCCTATATCTGATTTTAAATGCAGAGAATATATTAGGAGAAGGTTATTTACCATATTGGTCGATAGAGTTATGGAATTGCAGTTAAATAAGTACTTTCCCAAAACTGTGAAATTCAAGCTCATACGATCGATTACATTAATATGCGCATGCTATGGTGCAAATATATTACATGACCCAGTTTTACAGACCCTGGATTATTCTAAAAGAGACAGCGCCCTAGCTAGAGCCAACGAGCTATTGTATCAGTTTAGCCAATTCCCATGGTTATTAAATGGGGGACAGGACAAGACTGGCGTGTCCATAAATTTAATGAAGGAAGTTGACAAAGAGTTAAAGGAAAATCAACATCAAGAACTGTATTTAGAAGTTGTAGCTGGTGTGATGCAGGTATTTTCACGATTAGATTCTTTGTTATGAACCTTCAGTTTCCATTTGCATTACCATTAATCTAGACAACATAAATCACCATACATTACTGATATGACATAAACTGAACAGTATCAAAAATATATAATATTTTATAGAGAACTTTACACATTATTTCAAACTGTAGACTGAACTAAACTAGTGATGATGGTCTCTTAGGCTCTACAATGAGTATAGCCGGGTAAAGGTTTCTATACTGAAATTTCATCAAGAACTGGAAAACTGCCGGATTAAAATGTTACATCAAACAATAGCATTGACAACAACAACTAAAGCTTCTAGTGTCCATAGGGGGTTAGATAGAATATTCAGTGGGTTTTTTTGAAGAACTAGTGTAATTGAGTTTTGTATTCAACATGTCCGAACCCATTAACAACGACAATGTCCCGTTGGAATCTCAAGAAGGCAAGATTAATGAAATGCAAACAGAACCAGAAATGGAGAGTCAAACACAACAGGAGGAGGAAGCTGAAGGTAGCATGAATGATTTATTTGGGAGTGATGATGATGGTGAGGATGCCGGAATAGGATCTAATGACGATGCTGAAGAGGAAGAGGATGACATTAATACCGCACAAAGACCACGCCGTGCTAGTTTGGGATTAGATGAAGATGAAGCCGAAGAGCATGCCATGTATACAAGGAAATTTTATGGAGAAGATGCTGATCTATCGGACCACGAAGAGGCAGAACATGCTTTCAAAGAGGAAGATATTGAGTTGGTAAGAGATATTGTTCCATATAAAATAAGCGATAAGGATCCTAAAGATAATACTTTTTTCTATTCGAAGATACCCAGTTTCTTAATGGTGGATCCGATTCCATTTGACCCTGTGAGCTTCAAAAACCACGTTAAAGAGAGAATACAAAGTGATAATATATCCAAGGAAGATCAGATTGGTGATTCTTTGATTGATGAAAACACAGTAAGATGGAGATATTCCCGTGATGCGTCTCAGCGAGTCTTTAAGGAATCTAATGCACAAGTGGTACAATGGTCGGATGGCTCGTATTCACTGAAACTTGGTGACGAGTATACAGATATATTAATCAACGATACAGATAATACCTTTTTAGCAGTATCTCACGATCAACAAGAATTAATGCAATGCTGTGATGGTGGTCTTATCAAAAAAACGATGCTGTTTATTCCAACCTCTACCAATTCCAAACTTCATCAAAGACTGAGTAAGGCTGTTGCCCGTAGAGACGAAAGAAGCACAGCAGCTCCAGGTAGATACATTATCAATAAGGATCCAGAGTTGGAGAAGAAAGAGCTAGAAAAGAAACAAGGTCAAATATTTAGAGAAAGAAGGAAAAGAAGGCTGAAGGAGGAAGAATCCAGAGATTCTCCAGACACGGCCTTGGATGCTTCTTCCTCCACCTCATCCTACAAGAGACGGGACATATCGCCATCCAAATACGATAATTTGAGAAGAGACGAGTACGAAGAGGATGATTTCCTGGTGAACGACGACGACGAGGAACAAGAGTTTGAGGACGAAGAAGAAGAAGAAGAAGAAGAGGAATACGAAAGCGAAGATGACGCCAACGTTGAGAGATTGAGAAACGTAAAGGCACAGGGAACTGACCAATATAACGACACGGCAGATGACCTTGAAGAAGACGACTCAACAAGAAGGAGAAGAAGAACTGCAGTCATTGAGGATGAGGAAGATGAATGACCCACCCGTTGATGTAGATATACCGTCCTACCATTGTCTATGTATTATATTATTGTTATGATGGATGTAGTATATCTCACGTGCTATTCACATGGTGCGTTTTTCGTGAAGAACGATGTTTTAATTTTCAATTTTTTTTCTTTGCGTTCATTTCTCATATAAATAGAGAGCAACAAGACAGATTTGTATCGAAGTCGCCCCCCCCTTGAGTTATAGCACCGGGTGTTGAAGAATATTAGATAGCTACAGTCTCAATTGATCGTTAGAGAGAAGGAACTAGCGAAAGAAGAATAAAATTTTTTCACATAATGTCTTGGCAAGGTATGTTTTGGTGACCCTTTTATTTTTCAAGCCATACGATGGCCTTGTATGTCATTTCTGATTAGTTATTCGTTTAATTTTGGATAAGTCAGGATGTAATATGGTCAATCAGTTTTCTTTCATAGTATTACTAACAGTTCATTACTTTATATGGCAAATTGCGTTCACGATTTGAGGTGTTCCGTTTGTTTATGTTATATTACGTTTCCCTTGTGTTTTAGCATACACTGATAATCTTTTAGCAACCACTAAGGTCGACAAGGCTGTCATTTATTCCAGAGCAGGGGACGCTGTCTGGGCCACTTCTGGTGGTTTAACATTGCAACCCAACGAAATCAAGGAAATTGTCCAAGGTTTTGACAACCAAGCAGGTTTACAAAGCAACGGTTTACACATCCAAGGTCAAAAATACATGATGTTAAGAGCCGATAATAGAAGTATTTACGGCAGACACGACGCCGAGGGTGTCATTTGTGTCAGAACCAAACAAACCGTGTTAATCGCTCATTACCCTCCAACTGTCCAAGCCGGTGAGGCTACCAAGATTGTGGAACAATTGGCGGATTATTTAATTAGTGTTCAATACTAGTTGACCCTACGCATCGAAAAGCACACATACTCTGTCTTTCTATGAGTTACAAGTATATAAATATCTTCTATATTATTTATACACCGAAAAGATCATAAATACTAAATGAAAAGCAGATGATACCATTAATTGTACGTATGATTTTGATTTGTTTTTAATACGCGATTTTTGCCTCTAAAATCGTCTACTTTGCGAAGAAATAGACTAAAAATTTTAACCCAATGAAAAAAAAACTAAAATAGATGCGATGAGCTTCGATTTCCTAGTATGAAACACGCATTCTGAACTCTGAAATAAGCTTACCAAGAAGTTACACAACAGAAGACGAGAAAGCAGTTATAATGTCTTTAGACGACGACTTCCGTGACTTGAAGATCAATGACGCTGTAGCTTCCCATGCAGACACTAGAATATTAGATAAGTATGATCATAGAATCAAAACAGATGAAATCTCATTAACAAAGGGCAAGACGTCGAAGGACAAAGCCAACAGAGCTACTGTAGAAAATGTGTTAGATCCTAGAACTATGAAGTTTTTGAGGGCCTTGACCACGAGAGGTGTCATTTCCGACTTTAATGGGTGTGTTAGTACTGGTAAAGAGGCAAATGTATACCATGCCTTTGCAGGAGACGGGATCCCACTACAACAGAAGTCAAATATCCAGGGTGATGATGATGATGATGAGGAGGAGGAGGAAAAGGGACACGACAAAGGTCATAACATTGAGACTAACAATTATAAAACTGAAGAAACTCAAAACACTGCTGAGGAAGAACCTAAGGAACCAAAAAAAAAGGAATATGCTATCAAGATTTATAAAACATCCATTTTAGTATTTAAAGACAGAGAACGTTATGTTGACGGTGAGTTTAGGTTCAGAAATTCAAGAAATCAACATAATCCAAGAAAGATGATCAAAATTTGGGCGGAAAAGGAATTCAGAAATTTGAAGAGAATATACCAGTCGAATATTATTCCTGCTCCAAAACCTATCGAAGTGAAATCAAACGTGCTAGTAATGGAATTTTTAAATGCAGGTAATGGATTTGCCTCGCCTAGATTGAAGGATTACCAATATAGAGATAGAAGTGAAATTTTTTACTATTATCATACTATCATTGCCTATATCAGGCTTTTGTATCAAGTTTGTCGTTTGGTTCACGCAGATCTCTCAGAATATAACACAATTGTCCATAAAGATCAATTGTACATAATTGATGTCTCACAAAGTGTGGAACCAGAACATCCAATGAGTTTAGATTTCCTCAGAATGGATATCAAAAATATAAATTTCTATTTTGAAAAAATGGGTATTGATATTTTCCCTGAGCGTCTAATATTCCAATTTGTCATATCCGAAACTCTTGACGGGTTTAAGGGTGATTATAATAAAGTCGATGACTTAAGGAACTATATCTCTTCAACTTTACCAATTAAGAACACAGCTGAAGATGAAGCTCAAGATGAAATTTTTAGATCCTTGCATTTAGTGAGAAATTTAGAAGGTTTAGAGGAAAGAGATTTTGATAGATATACCGAGGGTAAGTTTGATTTGCTGAAAAGTTTAATTGCTCATGATAATGAGAAGAATTTCTCAGCCGCAGAACAGTATACATTTAATGAAGTTGAAGATGAAGAAGAAGAATCTAGTGATAGTGATAATGAATCAACTGATTCTTGGGAAGATGATGAAGTTAAAATTCTAAAGGGTAAAAAGTATGAAGATAAAGATGAAAAGAAAAAGAGAAAACAAGAAGCCAAAGATCAAAAGAGAGAGAAGCGTAAAGATAAAGTTAAGAAACATATTAAGAAAAAGTTAATAAAGAAAACAAAATCTAGAAAATGAACATATAGCATATATCTACAATAATCATAAATTTTGTTCTTAATAAAAATAAAAAATCTTATACGATGTGAGCGTACACATTACTATTACTAGATAGATCCACCACTTCTTTGCTGTCCGACAAGACCTGCCATTTCTAATAATGCTCTGTCTTCTTCTAAGGTTTTTAAATTGACACTTTGACGTCTTTTAGCTTCTTCTTCTTCCCATTTCAGTTCTTTTAACTGGTTCTCTAAATCCTTTTCTGTACCACACCCCCATATCTCAATATCTTGAACAATAAATGGGATTTCAAAAGATTTCAATTCTTTTGCGGAATCCCTTGATAGATTTTTACCTGGTTTTATCATACCTCCATGGCCAATATGCCTGAATACAGCAAATTCTAAAGTGTTGTCTAACGTAATAGAAACATTTCCGGGATTATATTTCTTGAAGTTATTCTTAATATCAGGTTGCTTATCACCAATGCCTATACCACCTCCGTTAGTATTAAAGTAAATATTATTATTAGATGCAGCTGTAAATTGTTCTTGAAAGGGTGCTAGTTGGATAATTTTAGTAGATTGGTTGCCAAAATATTCTTTATTTGTAATTTTCCAATAATCCTCCAAGAACACGACTAAAAATATTTTATTTTTGGCAGCAGAATATGAACTCGGTATAGTTTGGTCTGTCTGTTTAATCAGAGGGAACTGTTCCATAAAACCTTTAAATCTCGGGTTTTTAGAAGTGGCATACTCTTCGTAATTTTTTATGCGTTTCCCACTAAGCAACAAAATTGAAGGTGCTTTCCATTTGAATACTTTTGATTGCAATGATCTCATTGAAAACCCATGGACTCTTCCTATGTAGAGCTTTTGTATTTGCGAAGCATAAAAGAATTCCCTGGGCAGAGCAGTTGATAACTGGGCCAAATTAGGTAAATTAATTAAACTTGATGCGTTATCTTCCAATATGTATTTGTTTGTTATCTCGACCAGATCAGTTTCTAGGAATAATAAGTGTTCTACTAAATTAGATAGTGGATTTAGCAAATATGGGGTAGTATTCTTGAATATTCTTGTAAATTGTTCCCAATGTACATGTAAATCACTTGTGATGTTGATTAAATCGATATTCAATGCTCTAATGATGTTGGCTGCACTTTTTTCATAGTCATCCCAATCATTAAATAATGATGACTGATCTATTCGACAATTGATCGAAGGACATTTGATTGATAGCACCAGTAGCCAAGTAACAAATTGTAAAAAATCGTCACCCTTTATGTATAGTTCGCTTAAATTTGTGATGCTATTCGACCTTAATATATGAACAAGATTATAGCTATCTGATTCATTTGTTCCATCTTCTGTACTGGCAGTCGTAGTAGTATTAATTATATCATTATTTGACAAACATATGAATATTATTTGTAACTGGTCCAACTTCAGTTGAGGGAACAATTTATTAAACCGTGCTCTGCTTAGTAAATGTACACATTTTAAGAGTTGACTTGATGATAAATCGACATTTATATTCTCTTCGTCAAAAAATGGATAATTCGACAGTTTATACATGAAATTTAGTATGACATCTATTAACAAATCATCTGCTTTGGACAAACTTAATAAGTCTAACAATGCTGTCCTAGTTATCGTTAAATCATGATGATTGTGATTAAATGACAGAATCTCTGTTGGTGAGGTGTGTTTCAGAATAACAGTATTCAAATACAATAATAAATCATCTCTAGTACGGAAAATATGAGGGTTGGATGTAGTAGTACAATCCATAGATTTAGTGGTCGAAGTAGAATTTCCCATCTTCACTGTTATAGGTATAGTATCTTGATGTGTGAAGCCCAACAATTACAGCTTCTATGGCTTGTTCTGACATACAGAAGGGTTGAAACACTCTTGTATTTGGACTAATGCCAACCTTATTCGAATTCCAGTTTTGCCCTAAATTCCCCTGTCATGTGTCTCCATAACAACACCAGCCTTAAACCATACAGATAAGTCAGAAACAAGAGACCACTAACGACCTGCCACTATAGCCCAAAGAATAGGCTAAGACGAGGGTTCTAGTATGTTACGTGGCGATCTGTCCTTCCAATTCCCTACTAATGGTCCTGTATAAGGTGTCAATCATTGTGACCAATGACTACAAGAAGTGCAGAGAGCACAAGCGGATACATTTTAAAGAGAGTACCATAGGGTTTTTTTCGGCAGCATACATATAGACCCAGTGGTTAACTCCTTAGTTGCTTGTGACCCCTGCAGGATACATTATATGTTGCCATGCAGTAGAAAAGTGACTGTTGACTTACCAAGAGCACAAAAACCAAGCTTCCGCTGCCTGTCAAGTGTCCAGTTCGTCTCCGTATATCCCCATGGACTCAGCATGGTACGTATGAGCGACTTCACGGGACAGAATGTCCTGTTAAACCGTCCATGCAGTTGTTCTATAAGTTGGTGGTTATGCAACTACTGAACACATGTGTCAAATTCCAGCTCATCGCTCATCGTTGGAATTTGAAAAAAATTTTAAATATTATAAGAAATATTCCAGATGAGATGAGATGAGATGTCATCAATGAATTGAGGGGTCGAGCAGGGTGCAGCAAGAGAAGTAGTGAACCTGTGAAATAACCATAAGATAGACACAGTGGAATTTTGATAAAATGGACGAAAGATTTGCCAAGCTTCAGAATGATCCGAAGTTCAAGAACGCTAAAGTGAAGGATCTCAAAATTAAATTAGACAATAGATTCAGCAAGAAGGATCTGAGCTTGAAGCGTAAAGCAAAGGTGGACAAGTATGGTAGAAAGATCAATGACACAAACAACAAGGACGAACAAGATTTTGATAAGTATTTTGAAAAGGAAGAAAACGTAGCCGACGAGAAAGAAGAGGAAGATGAAGAACATCACAGCGACGAGGACAAAACAAAGGCCGAAGAAATCTCAACCTTTGATCGTGCTCGTGGCGAAGTTCCAAGTGATTATGTTAGTTCTTCGGATGAGTATACGTCGTCTGAATCTGAAGATGAATCCGAGGATGATTCTGAAGTCTCGTCCTCTGACGAAGAAATTGATATAGCCTCTACCGGTGCTGCAAACGAGCAAGATGGGAATTCCTCGGGCGAGGCTTCTAATATCCTGGCTGTTGTTAATTTAGACTGGGATTATGTTAACTCCAAAGATTTAATGATTACGTTTTCAAGTTTTATACCCAAACATGGTAAAATCAGTAAGATAGCTATATACTCAAGTGAATTTGGTAAGGAAAGATTGCAAAGAGAAGAAATGGAGGGTCCTCCAAAGGAACTATTCCAATCTTCCAAAAAGAAAAAAACCAGCAAGAAAACTACTGATGAGGATGAAATAACCATTAAAGACCTTTATGAAGAAGGTGATGTAGAAAAGGACATCGATAAAAAGGCATTGCGCAGATATCAATTAGAAAAATTAAGATATTATTACGCGGTAGTATACTGTGACTCTGTCACAACTGCCAAATCAATTTATGACAACTGTGATGGTACCGAGTTTGAATCTACTGCGAATGTTTTCGATATTAGATATGTACCTGCAGACATGGAATTTTCAGAAAAACCAAGAGATGAATGCATAGAAGTACCGGTAAATTACAAGCCAATCAGTTTCAGCACTGATGCTTTACAGCATTCTAACGTCAAATTTTCCTGGGACGAAACACCAAAGGAAAGATTAGAAATAGCTAAGAGGGCATTTACTCAAAAGGAAATTGAAGATATGGATTTCAAGGCATACTTAGCATCTGATTCTGATGAAGAAGACTCCGGAACTGAACAAGACATCCAGAGCAAAAACAAATTAAAAGCCCTTGTAAGCGGAATTATTCAAGATAATGAAACCAAGAATGACGATGATGAAGGTGTCGATATGGAAATTACGTTTACGCCTGGTCTAGATGGTACCGTTGAAGGCAGTAAGGCTGCTGATGGTGGAGAAGAAACAACAATTGAAAAGATAAGAAGAAAGGAAAAGGAACGTCGTAAGGCCAGAAAGCAAAAGGTCAAGGAACTAAAGAATACTTCTAAAAAGGACCTACATTCTGAGAAGCATGACGATGAGAACGAAGAAGCAAAACAAAAATCAAAAGCTGAATTAGAATTATTAATGATGGAAGATGAAGACGAAAATAGCAAATCATCGATCAACAAAGATGCTCATTTCAATATGAAGGAATTGTTAAAGTCTGAAAAGGAGAAATCGAAAAAGTCCAAATATCAAAATAAATCTAAGATTGTTTCTGATGAATTTAAACCAAACTTGAATGATCCAAGATTTCAAGAAGTGTTTGAAGACCATGAATTTGCTATTGATCCTTCTCAACCCGAATTCAAACAGACCAAAGCAATGACAGAAATATTACAAGAAAGAAACAAACGTTCCAAAAAACAAACTAAAAAGAGGAGAAGAGACGATGATAGTAACAACAATTCCAAATCGAATATTAGTGGACTGGTTGAAAAAATCAAACGCAGAAATAATAATAAAAAGAGAGCATAGTCGAATGCTGACAACATATCTATAAAGTCATATTATGATAACTAAATATTTGTATACCTATTAATGAGAATATCCTACTTAAACATATAATGTCTTTGACATATTACGCTATCGTACTCGAGTTTCCAACACATCCGGGTAAAACATGCGCTTGTCGAAGAATCGAACTGAAATTTTTTTCTTTATGATTAAAAAAAAAGATAATAAGAAACGAGATGAGCATAAGATCAAAATTATTAGAATGATAACAACTCACGCTGATTTTAAAGGAAGTTGATTCGGTTGAAATTGCAACTGTCATTTGTGAAAAGACACAGCAAGGACCTTCCATATAATTGTTTACTTATAGTGAATGTTCGTTGAGATTATTAACATCATATAGTAATTTTATCCAGAGGTAGAGGTACATTATTGACATTAAAAAAATAGCACATACACATACATTTATATAGCACAGGAATACTGAAATACGTTACATTTAGATGAAGGAAGTTGTTGTAAGTGAAATTCCTAAACGTATTAGCAGACTCGATTTCAGTGCATTAAGTGCGGCTGATATTGTTGCTCAATCCGAGGTAGAGGTATCTACTAGAGACTTATTCGATTTAGAAAATGATAGAGCTCCTAAAGACAGTGGTGCTTTAGATCCTAAGATGGGTGTGTCCTCATCATCCATGGAATGTAAGACCTGTAACGGTAATTTAGCATCGTGTCATGGTCACTTTGGCCATATTAAGCTTGCTCTACCTGTTTTCCATGTGGGCTATTTCAAGGCTACTATTCAAATTTTACAAGGTGTTTGTAAGACTTGTGCTGTCATTTTATTAAGTGAAAAGGATAAAAGGCATTTCTTGTCGGAACTACGTCGTCCTGGTGTTGATAATTTGAGACGTATGAGCATACTGAAAAGCATTTTAGACCAATGTAAGAAACAAAGAAGATGCTTGCATTGTGGTGCATTGAATGGTGTCGTTAAGAAGGCAGCAGCGGGTGCGGGATCTGCATCGTTAAAGATTATACACGACTCCTTCAGATGGGTCGGTAAAAAATCGGCTCCAGAAAAGGACAAATGGGTTGGTGATTGGAATGAGGTGTTGATACATAACCCAGAATTGGAACGTTATATTAAACGTTGTAGTGATGATTTAAATCCTTTGAAAACTTTGAATTTATTCAAGCAAATAAGATCAGAGGATTGTGAACTATTAGGCATTGATACCACTGTTGGATCGGGTAGACCTGAAACCTACCTGTGGAGATATTTACCTGTTCCTCCAGTTTGTATCCGTCCATCTGTTATGATGCAAGATTCTCCTGCATCGAATGAGGATGATTTAACCGTGAAGTTAACTGAAATTGTTTGGACCTCTTCATTAATTAAAGCTGGTTTAGCCAAAGGTATTACTATTAATAATATGATGGAACATTGGGACTATCTACAATTAACAGTAGCTATGTATATAAACTCTGATTCGGTGAATCCAGCTATGCTTCCAGGTGCATCTTCTGGTGGAGGTAAAGTTAAGCCAATTAGAGGTTTCTGTCAACGTTTAAAGGGTAAACAAGGTAGATTCAGAGGTAACTTGTCTGGTAAGCGTGTCGATTTTTCAGGGAGAACAGTTATTTCTCCAGATCCTAATTTATCGATAGATGAAGTGGCTGTACCTGATAGAGTCGCTAAAGTGTTGACATTCCCTGAAAGAGTTACAAGATACAATAAGCAAAAATTACAACAGTTGGTTATAAATGGTCCTAATGTTCATCCTGGTGCAAACTATTTACTAAAAAAGAATGAAGATGCCAGAAGAAACCTTAGATATGGTGATAGATATAAATTAGCGATGAATTTGTCTTATGGTGATGTGGTTGAAAGACATTTGGAGGATGGAGATGTTGTGTTATTCAATCGTCAACCGTCCTTACATAGACTTTCTATTTTATCTCATTATGCTAAAATTCGTCCATGGAGAACATTTAGATTGAATGAGTGTGTTTGTACTCCTTATAATGCAGACTTCGATGGTGATGAAATGAATTTACATGTTCCACAAACTGAAGAAGCTAGAGCAGAAGCCATAAATTTGATGGGTGTTAAAAACAATTTACTGACACCTAAATCTGGTGAACCCATTATCGCAGCTACACAAGATTTTATTACTGGCTCTTATTTAATTTCACATAAGGATTCATTCTTCGATAGAGCAACATTGACACAATTATTATCGATGATGTCAGATGGTGCATTACGTTTTGATATACCTCCACCAGCAATCATGAAGCCTGAATACTTATGGACTGGTAAACAGGTATTTTCTTTGTTAATTAAGCCTAACAAGGATTCTCCAGTTGTCATTAACCTGGATGCTAAAAATAAAGTCTATATTCCTCCAAAAAATAAATCACTTCCTAATGAGATGTCACCTAATGATGGTTACGTAATTATCCGTGGATCTCATATATTAAGTGGTGTTATGGATAAGTCTGTTCTTGGTGATGGTAAAAAACACTCTGTCTTTTATACTATTTTAAGAGATTATGGGCCTCAAGAGGCTGCCTACGCAATGAATAGAATGGCAAAATTATGTGCAAGATATTTAGGTAACCGAGGGTTTTCTATTGGTATTAGTGATGTTACTCCGGCTGAAGATCTGAAAATGAAAAAAGAAGAATTGGTTGAAATTGCTTATAAAAAGTGTGATGAATTAATTGATCTCTATGATAAAGGTAAATTAGAAACACAGCCAGGTTGTAATGAGGAAGAAACTCTTGAAGCCAAAATTGGTGGTTTATTGTCTAAGGTTAGAGAAGAAGTGGGTGACGTTTGTATTAATGAATTAGATAACTTGAATGCTCCATTAGTGATGGCAACCTGTGGTTCTAAAGGTTCCACGTTAAACGTTTCTCAAATGGTGGCGGTTGTCGGTCAACAAATTATTTCTGGTAATCGTGTCCCAGATGGTTTCCAGGATAGATCTTTACCACATTTCGCTAAAAAATCCAAGACACCTCAATCAAAGGGTTTCGTTAGAAACTCCTTCTTTTCCGGTTTAACCCCCCCTGAATTTTTATTTCATGCCATTTCTGGTCGTGAAGGTTTAGTTGATACAGCTGTAAAAACTGCGGAAACTGGTTATATGTCTCGTAGATTGATGAAGTCTTTAGAAGATTTGTCATGTCAATATGATAATACTGTCAGAACTTCTTCAAATGGTATTGTTCAATTTACTTATGGTGGTGATGGTTTAGATCCTCTAGAAATGGAAGGTAATGCTAAGCCTGTTAATTTCAATAGAACTTGGGACCATGCATTAAATGTCACCCTAGATACCAGTGAGAAGGGTTTGTTACCTTACGCTATTATAAACAGAACTAATGATATTTTAGTACCATTAGAATCTCGTCTCATAAGATATGGTAATTCCGGTGAATTGGTGGATTCTGCTGATGCTGATGATGACAGATATGTTGATAAGTATGATTCCGAAAGAATGTTTTATGACTCCTTAAGAGGCTATTTAACTGAAAAGGCATCCAAATTGGCGGCATTGAGAGAATCTAGAGGTATGTTGAGTATGTTGAATGAGCCTGAAGATACTAATATCGATGTTGATGAAAATATTCCATTATCTATCAGGAATTCCATTGATCAAGTATACAAGATCACAGATAATGCAGTTAAGGCCTTCTTGGAAATAGCACTTTCAAAATATCGTAGAGCAAAAGTTGAGCCAGGTACTGCTGTTGGTGCTATTGGTGCCCAATCTATTGGTGAGCCAGGTACACAAATGACGTTGAAAACTTTCCATTTTGCTGGTGTTGCTTCTATGAACGTTACGCTGGGTGTTCCTCGTATTAAAGAAATTATCAATGCATCAAAAGTTATTTCAACCCCTATTATCAATGCTGTTTTAGTTAATGACAATGATGAAAGAGCAGCGAGAGTTGTGAAGGGTAGAATCGAAAAAACTTTATTAGGTGATGTGGCATACTATATTCAAGATGTCTATAAAGATAATATGTCATTCATTGAAGTAAGAGTAGATCTTGAGACTATTGAGAGGTTACAATTAGAATTAACGGTTGAAGATATAGCTGTTGCTATTACAAGAGCTCCTAAGTTAAAGATTCAAGCGGGTGATGTGAATATCTCTGGTAAGGGTAGAATTGCCATACACGTGTCTTCTGACGGGACCAAGACTAAATCAACTTCTACCCTAAAGGAACCAACAGAAAATGATATTTTCTACCGTATGCAGCATTTACGTCGTGCTCTTCCTCATATTGTAGTAAATGGTTTACCAGATATTGCTAGAGCTGTTATCAACATTAAGGATGACTCTAGGAGAGAATTATTAGTCGAAGGTTATGGTTTGCGTGATGTTATGTGTACGGATGGTGTTATCGGTACAAAAACGGCTACGAATCATGTCTTAGAAGTATTCAGTGTTTTAGGAATTGAAGCAGCTAGAGGTAGTATTGTTAATGAAATTGACTATACCATGAGTAATCACGGCATGAGTGTCGATCCACGTCATATTCAATTATTAGGGGATGTTATGACATACAAGGGTGAAGTTTTGGGTATTACCAGATTTGGTTTGAGTAAAATGAGAGATTCTGTATTGCAATTAGCATCATTTGAAAAAACTACTGATCATCTGTTTGATGCTGCATTTTATATGAAAAAGGATGCCGTAGAAGGTGTTTCCGAATGTATTATTCTTGGACAAACCATGTCTATCGGTACTGGTTCATTTAAGGTTGTAAAGAGTACTGCAGTAGATCCTGAGGCTTTGAAGCCGAAGACTACATTATTCGAGAAACTAACTGGCGATGTCAATCTAAAGATTGCTTGAAATGTAGTTTGTCCCCTACATGGTCATTTTATTTTCTTTCTGGTTTTAGCATAATGGTATAGTGTAAATTATTTATATAAAATAATGAACGACAAAAGTTGGAAATTTATTTAATCTACAGCAACAATTTTTATTTACTTGTTTTTAGAACACAGTACATTTAATTAAACAATAATTGATTCTTCAAGAGATGAATACTGTTCGAAGAACTCCTTAAATAAAGAAATTTGATATTCAAGATCCGCAGAACCTCCAGTTTCTCTTATTGAGTGCATGCTTAAGATGGGGTTACCTAAGTCTAAAGTTCTGATACCAGTCTTAGAAGCTAATATTGGTCCAATTGTGGAACCACAAGGTGAATCATTAGCGACCACAAATAATTGTAAAGGAACTTTGGCACTGTCGGCTAATTTTTCAATCAAAACCATACCTGGTGAATTGGTCATATAACGTTGATTTGCATTGATTTTGATAACAGGACCTTTTCCAATCAACGGTTTGTGCTTAGATTCATATTTACTGGCATAATTTGGGTGAACTGCATGGGCAACATCTGAAGACATAAAAAATGATTTTGCAGAAGTTTCTAAAATTAATGATTTGGCTAACGGATAGTCTTTATCGGTTCCATCACATTTCAAGGATGTTAATCTTTCCAAGATATTAGGTAAGAAGTTCGAGTCTGCACCTTGAGCAGATGAAGAACCTATTTCTTCATGGTCAAAACATGACAATAATCTTATACCTACCTCTTCGGACAAATTTGTATCAGCTGCCAAGGTTAATGCATGCATTGAGGTAAAGCAAGATGTTAAGTTATCTAATCTTCCTGAAAAAACAAATTCTTCATTGAGACCACCAAGAGTGGCTTTGTTACTATCGTATAGGGTTAATTCAAAATCGATAATTTCACCTACATCGTTCAATTCCAATTCTTTCACTAGCAGATCTAGCAACCCTTTGTGGTGACGTTCCACAATGGCCTTAATAGATTTAAATTCATCATTATTATTTTCGTGCTTATCATTGCATTCATTATTATCATTTTCAATACCGGCAATTGGAAGTAATTGAGACTCTTTATTAAATTCAAACTTTTGGTTGATTTCTCTATCTAAATGGATGGCTAATGTAGGGATCTTTAAAATCGGCCTGTCAATATCCACTAATTTGGCAACTGCTTTCCCATCTTTACCCTTGAGAAAAACTCTTCCCGCTAAGGACAAATCATGGTCAAACCATGAATGCCAAATACCACCACCATAACATTCTACACCAACTTGAACATACTTCTCATTCGCTCTCTTGGAAATGGGTTTGATTCTTAACGTAGGAGAATCAGTATGTGCTCCAGTGATAGCAATCGCATTACCCGGTTCCCACTTACCACCCACGGAAAAGGCGATAATGGAGGAATTGTTTCTAGTCACATAGTACTTTCCTTTGCGTGACACCTTATTAACCCAACTCTCACGTTCGTTTAGTTCCTTAAAGCCATTGTCAGATAAATGTTTCTTGATGGCATGCACGGTGTGGTAAGGTGAATGAGCTTCATTCAAAAACTTGATAAATTCGTTTGGATAACTCACTGGATGACTGGACATTTTTCTTAATTGTATTCTTAACATCTCACAGTTCTTCTGCCTTGTAGAACCCAATTATAGCCGTCTTCCTTGAACTGCTTCAACTACTTGACTTGTAAAGGTGAGATAATATAGAAAGGTTCTCATAATAAAATCCTTCTCGCTGTGAATTACCGAGAATAGACATCACGTATTACCCGGCATTCGCTATAACCTTCCTCAAAAATTGTGGAACTAGCGAAAGTCAAAATAATACCGCCGGATCTTTAAAGGGTCGAAGGGCTGTTGCAAGATTATATAAGAGGCTCCAAACAGTTTAGATCTGGTTAGAAGTTCTGAGAAATCAGGAATTGAGATTACAAGAGGTGCTTGTTGAGAATCTCTCTCTCTGCTCACAGACACTAAGCGATATTTGTAATTATCCTGATTTTATTTAGACTTTTGTTTTTGGTCTGTGACACATCTCTCTGGATTACGGTTTATAATGCCATCTTCTTTGGAAAAGGAATTTGAAAAAACTCTATCGTTAGAAACTAAGTTAATCCATTCAGACGATGTGAATAATCGTGTTGCTGATGTGGTTCCACCTATAAACGTTGCCACTACATATCGGTACAGTCCTGATGATTTGATTCCGATCAACCAAAGAAAGGACCCCTTTTTTTGGATGGATCCTCCAGTCTATTCTAGAGAGTCTCATCCCAACGGTGTCAGATTGGAAACTCTATTTAGTGAGATTTTGGACGGATATGCAACAATTTATTCAAGTGGTCTTGGTGCTTTCATGGCTGCTATGATGCAATTCAACCCAAAGAATTTATTCATTGGACAAAGTTATCATGGTTGTCATGGAATTGCTAATATCCTAGTAAGAAACGGATCATTGAACAAATATCCATTGGAGGACATTGAAAAGTACGCTGAAAAGGGTGATATTGTTCATATAGAAACTCCGATGAATCCATTTGGTACGTCTGTAGATATTAAAAGTTTTGTCCAAAGGGCTCACGCTAAGGGGTGCTTATTAATGGTTGATTCTACATTCGCTCCTCCTCCATTGCAAAACGTTTGGGACTTTGGTGTTGACATAGTAATGCATTCATGTACAAAGTATTTTGGTGGTCATTCTGATTTGTTGGCTGGTGTCCTAGTCGTTAAAAATAAGGACATCTCTAATAAATTGAAGGATGATAGAATATATTTGGCTTCTAATATTGGAAATCTGGAAAGTTATCTATTGTTGAGATCTATGAGAACTTTTGAAATGAGAATTTTGAAACAATCCTCAAATGTGGTACAGGTTGTTAATTTCCTGGTTAATAACAAAAGAAGATTCAATAAAGTTCTTGGAGAGATTTATCATTCTTCTTTACAAAAGGAACCATTCGTTAAAGAACAATTAAAGGGGGGATATGGTCCCGTCTTTGCC
Source organism: Cylindricascospora bacillispora (assembly GCA_030573655.1). NCBI lineage: Eukaryota > Fungi > Ascomycota > Saccharomycetes > Saccharomycetales > Saccharomycetaceae > Cylindricascospora > Cylindricascospora bacillispora. Next base: position 121,539 of record JAJMDR010000013.1, on the reverse strand, counting down.
TTCCACTTGAAAAACGTTGAACAATGTAAAGAATTTACCACTAATTTGAAACTATTTCAACATGCCACATCATTAGGTGGTGTGGAATCATTGGTGGAATGGAGAGCTCTAAGTGATCCATACATCGAAGAGTCATTGATTAGAGTATCAATTGGGTGTGAGTCTCCAAAGGATTTAATTAACGATTTGGATATTGTTTTGACAGAGTTACAAAATAAAGCCGACTAACCCGGTATCAGTAATTTATAACCATGATATATATAGATCTTATAAATTTTATACATGCAAAAAAAAAAAACACTCAAATATGAATACAGATATTAAATATGACCAAATTACGTTAAAAAAACTCAATACTTCGGATAGGATGGATCAATATCATCAATGTATTTGAAAAATCCACCTTGAACATCGTGAACATTACGGAAACCAAATTCGTCTTTCAATAATCTTGTAGCTAATTGAGAATCATTTCCATGACGACAAATAACTACAATATCACTGTCAGTGTCAATATTAGGTACAACATCTTTCAACTTGTCTAAAGAACCATTCATTTCTCTGAGTTCTCTTACTGGAATATTTATTGTATTGTTAAAATGAGAGATTTCATGGTGATGCGATGGTCTCACGTCTAGTAATACATATTGCGATTGGTCTTTGCTTTTCAAATATTCTTTATCAAATTGTGAGACAGTAATTCTTTCCGCGATGTCGCATACGTTATAGTTTCTGGAGCCACAAAAGAAGGAATAATCGATATCGCCTCTTTCAATTACTTCTTTAGTGATTGTGGGATTTTCACCACAACACACACAGTTACTTTGTCTTCCTCTCATTTTAAATCTTCTTAGTACTTGATCTGGGAATCCTGAATACATTAAAATAAAAGGCTGGAGATTTTCTACTGTATAAACATCTAAGATCAATTTGAGAACCTCGACAGCCATGATAACACCAACAAGACCTATACAAGGTCCAATTACACCACCTTCAGAACATGAGGCTACAGACGTAGGTGGTGGTGGAGTTGGATAAAAACATCTGTAGCAAGGACCTATATTTTTGAAATTTAAAATGGTTAGCTGTCCCTCTGTTCCTAGTCCTGATGCTGAGACCACCGTGATACTTAAATTTACAGCGACATCTGATATCAAATATCTCGTCAAGGGAGTATCAGTACAATCTAACACATAATCGTATCCCTGGAATATGCCAACTGCATTACTACTATCTAATCTAACAGGATAAGTTTCTATAATAACATAAGGATTTAACTTATTCAATACCTGTTTAGCAGACTCACATTTCAACATTCCAACTTTAGTACTATCATGTAAAATCTGTCTGTGTAGGTTTGAATCATCGACGGTATCATTATCTACTATACCTATTTTTCCAATGCCTGCACCGACCAAATATTGTAATACTGGACAACCAAGACCACCTGCACCAATCACCAAAACTTTAGCATCTCTTAATTTTAATTGACCCTTAACACCTCCAGTTGACTCCACAATCATTTGTCTACCGTACCTGGAATATTCTTCGATGGACATGGGCAAGTTTTTGGATTCTGAATTTTGGGCTAATTGATCTTTCAAATTGGCATTTTCAGCTCTTAATGTCTTCACTTCTGCCAACAGGGCGGCAAATTCCTGACTATTGTGCTCCATAGCGAATATTGTTATTCAGTTACTTAGTACTTAGTTAAAGATCCGAAATATGCAACTAAACAACTTCTAAATAAAAAGTTCATCGATTATTACATAAGTACTGATATTTTCAATTTTATGGTTTTTTTTCAGTTTAATCTCTAGAAAAATTAGAGCACAAAATTTCATCGAAAATATAACACACCAAAAATTGAACTATATATAAATAAGGAAGTGAAATGCAAGGAACGATTAGAAAAATAGAAATTAAATTCACAGTATCAGCAATTAAAATTCCAGCGGTGAGATGGATGCCTGATTCTATAGTTGTGTTTATAACACCTTTTGTTTGACGAAGAAATGCTTCAAGTAGCGTAACTGAAAAACACAAGTACCGAACAATACAATCAATTGAACTGTGGATGCAAACATAATTTTGCTGTTGGCAGACTCACTTTGGTTTCTGAACTGCGCTTCATATTCTCTGATTGATCTTTGCTCGTTGCGAATAGTCGCTAATCTTAATAATAACTGTTCTACGCGCATCATCAATGCGTTTGTGTCATCTTTTCTCTTGCTATCCAAAGCCTTATCGGAACTGATCTCCATGTCGATAAATAACCTAATAGAAATATCCTCTTTCGGATAGCTTGGAGAGATGCAGATTCTATGCTCACCAGTATCTAATGCTGTAAAGGTGAAATCTCCATTATGAAGGTTTTCTTGACTGACCACTCTATGATCGTTGTCAAAAGATTCATCCACGGTGATAGATATTTTAACATTGGGATCATCTTCATATACATCGCCCATCTTAACTACACTGCTCAAATCAACAATTAACAATTCACCTTTATTTAACTTTTCGTAAAAGCATTGTTGTTCATTTGATTTTAAATAAAAATGCAAACCAGACACACACTGTAAACTGGCGACAATAACGAGGATAATATGCGACCACAACAACTTCATGCCTTCTACTTAATTGACCCGTCTCCCTTCCTGTTATCAACGTATCTTGACCGTAGAATACATTCAGACCCTCAAATAAACGCCAAATTCGTTTTTTTTTAATAATATTCACAAGTTATAATTATAGTTAACGCGTATAATCCATCACCTGCCCAAAAATGAACAAGACACTATGTATGTACCTATGGTCAACTAACTAAATGAGTATATCCCAGCTTAATGATCTGCACAAACAATAGATAACTCATCATCCTTTAAAGCTACTTTCGAGATGTAATCAGTTATTTCTCTTGAATATTTTTCGACATTTTTGGCCTCTATTGGCTTTGTCATTCGTTTGTGTATCTGGTTGACGTCGAAAAAGGTGACATTTAATGAATCATTCAATGCATCGGTAGTATCAGATAGTGCTTCATCTATCTCGAGGTCCATATCGCTAAGGAAACTGGGCTCGTTAGCATGGGTTAGTTGTTTGAATAACGAGCGTAGCATTTCTCGTTCAGTAGACAACAATAACAAAAGAACACTACTGGCACTATCCTTTGTTACCGCATGGCGATAAAAATCTTCCAGTTTTTGTAATCTATTTTCGATAAACGAAGTGATAAATTGTTTAAAGCGATTCAATGCATTGTGGTAGACGTTTTGATTGCCATGAAATATAATGTCAATAGCAGACTGTTTGTCAGGAGGTCTGATCATTTCTTCATCTCCTTTGCGTAATATCCAAGCAAAATTTGGATACTTCGTGTTATTGATTTCATATTCTTCAAAAAGTTCTAAATCTCTTTCTAGGGAATGGAGCTGTTCTAAATTATCCCTTTCTATTATATTATCCATTTTACATTGGTTAACCATATAATAATAATGTCTATCCTTATCATAAACCCATTCCATCTCTTCACCTATGAAAGGCAATAGCAATGAATTAAAATGGTTACGATCTTGGTCATTTAATAACCACTTTGTTTCTTTATCGTGTTTGATTTTGATTATTTGAATACCTCTTGGAATAGAAAACCATTTATAGAACAAATTTATATTTATATCTGTAAACTTCCTGTAGTGGCCTTCGTTGCTTAAATATCCAGTGCTCAGGGAGAAATTCCAATTTTGATAGTTTTGGAAATTCGTGGGAATAAATCCATATGTTGTGACAAAGGTTACAATATCTTCAATTTTATCATAGCTTATAAGAATTTCTAGTCTCTTAGAACTCACAGTGCTAGCAGGGAGTAAATCAAGATCAAGTTTTAAAAGCACATCGTTATTAGAAGGATCGACGTCGAAAAAAGAATTTTGAAATTGATTGTCATGATTGACAAAATCTAATATAGGAACTAAAGTAGTTCTGACCCCAAATGAAACATTATGTTCAATTTCATAAGGAATTTCTAAAGTTCGTGATATGATTGCTGAATAAATTCGGTCGAACTGTGAACGAGTTAACTTAAAAGTGTCAATCTTCTCTTGGAAAACTTGAAACAGCATATCCATAATTTTAGACAATCGTTCAAATTTGATGTAATTAGGGTATATTTCTTGCAACTCATCCACTACTTGGAAATAATCTGATACTTGTGTCTTCAATAACACATAATTAAGGTATGGATAAACCATCGAAGGCAGCTGATATTTCGACTTTTGTAAATGATCTAGTATAACCATATAAATGAATAATATATTAGTTTCGTTTATTGGTAAACTCCCGCAGCCTTGAATTATTGATGAAAATAATTTAGTGACAGTACTAATAGTAGCGGAGCGATCCTCTGTGTTTTTATAATAAGAAGGATTTTCGATAATCGATCGAATAGTATGGATATTGAAAGTGGAAGCTTGAGGGATCCTTAATAACTCTACAGTATTGTCAATTTTATTTACATATTCGGATTCATATAATTTATCTAAATTCTCTATAAATAATCCGTATCCACTTTCCGGATTGTCAATAAAAGAATGCCCAAGCTTTACGAATGGATTGCATGTAATATCACCTTCTTCAGCCAATACTTGAAATCTTTGTTCCATTAATGTTCTCATTCACTTGACTTTATAGGGGGGACAGTATTTTAATCTACAATAGGTCGGTTGAATGAGGGTTAATTTATTTCAATTTTATCTAATGGCTGTACCTCCTTATAACGATCTTCTGAACAATTATTTTGGAATTGCTCGAAGTTATGTAAAAGCGTTTGCACCTGTTTTTGTAAATTAATTAATGAATTGTCATTTTTGCAATCAATTAAAATTTCGTCTAAAGCTAAGGATTCCATAAGCAACCAATTGTAAACATCATATTGGTAGTAGATCTGTGGTACGGAGGACAAATGGTTATTGAATAAGTAAATGAATTGATTGATGTTATTATAGAATGTATCTTTAATAAACTTCTCGTTATGTCGGTTGCTTCCAACTATTTTTTTCATTAATTTGTTAGCTTTATATAACGATTCATTGGTGTGATCTTGTATTAATTTGTCCAACTGTGTTTCTTGAGATTTGCGCAATTCCTTTGATATTTGTTCTGTAGTCCTTAAATATAATTCTTTGGGTGGGAATAGTTCGATATATAATTGTTTAACTGGTAAGGTTGTACGATTTGTTAATGTGGTTTTATACCACTTTTCAATTAACTGTCTGATCCTTATCTGATCATTGCTTAGTTTATTTAACAAGATAACATTACCAAATTGATCCCTCAAGTGCATAAATAGTTGATGGTCTTGACAGGCATCATTTAATACTGAGTTATTATTCGTTGAGATGAAGTCTAACAACTCTATAACTGCCTGAAGGTTAATTTTGTTATGGAATGATTTAGTGTCGTATTTTTTTAGTTGATGATTGATGCAATTAATGAATTCTGGGGAATAAGCTTCGATATTTTCATTGATCAAATCCAAGATGTAAAAGTTCAATTCTAAGTTTGGAGGGTCTATCAACTTGCAAGCACGCTTAGTCTTTGTGGATAATATCTTGACAGGATCCATTGTTGCAATAGTGTTGAGCATATATATATATATATATATATTATGATATATCGTATTTTTTTGTGCTCTCCTGTTTTAAAAGTTTGAGGGTTTATTTTTGAATTAAAGGATTTGTTAATATTCTATCGATCTATATGCTAATTACATACTTTTGGAAGCTACAAAGAGGAGGGGGGAATTTTTGGGGTAATTTAATACACCATTATTATTATAATAATGCACGTAGATCACCTATTATATTATTATTAAAATTTATGGCACAAAGAGCACTTTATTCCAAAGCACTCAAGTATCTTTCGGCATCTAAACCAGCCATACAACCGGAACCTGCAGAAGTAATAGCTTGTCTGTATTTAGAGTCTTGCACATCACCAGCAGCAAAGAAACCTGGGATAGAAGTTTCGGAAGTACCTGGAACAGTCTTGATGTAACCGCTTTCGTCCAAATCAATTTGGCCTGCGACAATACTAGTAGCTGGTGTGTGACCAATGGCGTAGAATAAACCGTTAACTTGCAAGTCCTTGACTTCGTTAGTCTTGACGTCCTTGATCTTCAAGTTGTTTAATAACTTACCATCACCCTGAGCTTCTAAAGTAACGGTGTTGTATAGGATGTCAATCTTAGGGTTCTTCTCAACACGTCTTTGCATGATTGTGGAAGCACGTAAGTGGTCCTTTCTGACGATTAAGAAGACCTTAGAACCGTACTTAGTTAAGAAATCAGCTTCTTCACAAGCAGAGTCACCACCACCAATGACAGCTAAGTCTTTGTTTCTGAAGATTGGAACAGCACCATCACAGACAGCACATGCGGAAATACCTTGCTGCCAGTAGGTTTCTTCACCTGGTAAGCTCAATCTCTTGGCAGAAGCACCAGTGGCCAGAATAATAGCGTCGGAAGTGATTGGTTCTTGGTCCTCGTTGAACTCGGTCCACAACTTGAAAGGTCTGGAGGACAAATCGAGCTTGGAGACGGTCTCCGTAATGACCTCAGTGCCAAACTTAACAGACTGTTCCTTCATACGTTCCATCAACTCGGTACCGGACAACCCCTGTGGGAAACCTGGAAAATTCTCAATCTCGGTGGTCGTCGTCAGTTGGCCACCGGCAGCAATGCCGTTGGCCAACATACCTTCGTATAGAGTAGGCTTGATTTCGGCACGGGCCAAATAGATGGCAGCCGTGTGTGCAGCTGGACCGGATCCGATAATTGTAACTTTTTGGTGAACCATTCTAAGTGTGCGAGAGATGTCTTTTGCTTTGTTGCTGTGCCGTAGTAGACGAGTATATGCGAGTCTTGTACTGCTGATCATATGAGTTCCCAATTTACAACACAACACAATATGCCCAGCATCACAACCCCGACTGTCCAACCCCCACCCACCTTCCTCTTCCTTTTATACAAATTTCGTCGATCCTCGTACTGTGCTTTTTTCTTTTTTCTGTCTACTTCTCGATCTCGACCGAATTACATAATCCCGAGGAGTCACGTTCGATTAGCTAATTGCTGGCAGTTCTCGACTTTCCTCATCTCGCAGGCCCATCCGGGCAGAGGTGCAGAAGGAGGAGGGTCTAGTCTGGATGGGTGCTCGCAGAAGGTGCCACGCAATGCGGGCGATCGATGGGGGAGGCAATCGGGCTTTGTTGGACCAGGGTGCGATTATATTGCTGTGCTATTGTTCGAGGATTGTGTCATCGGAAAGCAAGGACCGAGAATCAGACAATATGGGTTACTAACTTACATAAGGTCTATATGTCTATGTAATTAGTATTTAAGTCGTCTGTATCCATTAGGCGAAGATTGGGAAATGCTGATCTAGCCAGTCCCATGGATTATTAAATCTCAAATCCTTGTTCAAGTTGCTGATTTGTTTGATTTCATCATCTGTGAGTCTAACGTTGTCCTCGAAGGTCAAGTTCTTGATCAATCTCTCCTTCTTGGAGGACTTTGGGATGACAGCGACGTTGCGTTGGGTGGCCCATCTTAGTAAGATTTCACCTGGTTCTCTGCCGTATTTTTGGGCGATCTTGGTGACGGTCTCGTTTTCAAATAATGGAGTGGCGTCCAAGGCATTTTGCACATTCAATTCAAGGAATGATTGAGGACCGAAGGACGAATATGCCACCACTTGGATGTCTTGTGATTGCGCATACGAGACCAAATGTTCTTGTGTCAAATATGGATGGTGTTCAATTTGCAATGCAACAGGCTTGATTCTGCACTGTCTTAACAAGTCTTGGATCAAGGAGCCTTGGAAATTGGATATCCCAATGGACTTGATCTTACCCTTGGCAACCATCTCTTCCAACTTACGGTAAGTGTCGATGATAGGAACGTTTGCCTGGGTGATTCTCTTGTTGGCCTCATCCTCTTTGCCAGTGTAAAAGCCAGGTGGATATTTCTCTTCAAAGGGAACAAATTTGAAAGCTAGAGGGAAGTGTATGTAAAATAAGTCCAAATATTCCAGGTTCAAGTCACGCAATGTTCTGTCCAAAGCCAATTCGACGTGTTCTGGGGCATGGAACGAGTTCCACAATTTCGAAACAACAAACAAATCTTCACGTTTGACAATGCCTTCCTTAATGGCACGATTGATACCTTGACCAACTTCGACTTCATTGCCGTAATCTTCGGCACCATCGAATAACCTGTATCCCAATTTAATTGCTTCGTAGACCTGTTTGGCACAGACTTCAGTGCCAATCTTCCAGCATCCCAGTCCAATTAAGGGCATTGTGTGACCATTGTTTAATTTGGCTACTCTAGACATTTTTGGCTACTCTAAATATTAATTACCTTGATAAGGTTAAAGACGATTACTATGTTCTTTGTTGGATATATTTAAATGTTTTTTTAAAACTAAAATGTTATTCTTTTACATTCAATTATATACCAAATTCAGTCCCTATGTATTATTAATAATGTAGCACAGGAAGAAACCCGTGTTAAAAAAACTTCCACTCTTTTTTGAGAATACACTCTAAAAAAAGAACTTGAAGGTATGCCGAGGGTTGTCGCTAATTGACCCCTTTGCTGCATGCTGCATCTTGCATTGGCTAGGAGACTGGGTTAGAATGTATTAATTGAATATACCTATACAAGATTGTATGTATTTCTATTTAAGGAAAAACGTTCAAATGCCGCATATTATGTGATGACATAGAGTGAATGATTTGATTAGAATTTCTTATAATAGTGCAACCATTTCTTCATAAATATTCCATCGACTTCTTTGCGATCAATTAATTCGTCTATTCTCATTGGTATGCAGAAATTTGGTTCATCAAGATCGCCTAATTGTTTTAAATCATTGAAACCAAAGTGATAGTTTAATAAAACATTCAAAGTAAATGCTAATAAAATTTTATAATTCATGGAGACCATTTTGCTTCTGTAGTCTTCCCATGCCATATTCTCCTCAAAGGGCAGTGGTTTTTTAAAAATTTGGGAGTTTTCTACAACTACAGCGTCCATTACCCACATAAATGGTTCATGTTCTAATCTCTCTAGGATGTTCCAAAAAGTTCCTATATTTAAACATTGGTTATTGAATTCTTGTTTAAATTCATCGGTTTTCAGCAAATATTTGCCCATTATACCATGTTTATCAATACATTTATTATCATAACTTTCTTTGCAGTTTTCATTGAAACAAGTCATTTGGATCAAATTAACCATTTCCCATACTTTCTTGACTTCGTTGAAGGATTTGTCTTGTAAGAAATGGAAAAATAATAGTTCATCTCCTGGAACTAAACCTTGATGGGAAATTGATTTTAATTTTAACATTAACTTCAATTGATTAAGTAATCCAGGATTTGCATCAAATTGATCGCGGTTACATTTCCTAGTAATTTTCAAATCAATCAACTTAGATATTTCTGCCTCTTTACCACGAGGAAAACTCATCTCATTATATAATTTCATAATATAATCAAACGATTCGATGAAGTTCTGGGTAATCAACCTTTCATCACTCTGTAAAAGTTGATCATAAATGGAAAATCTTGTGTCTACTGTAAATGTTGTTTCCCATACAATTTTCTTTAAACTATTAATGGAAGAACTTCTTGTTATATCACGAGCTAATAATAATACCAAACGTTGTTTATTTTCTTCATCTTTTAATAACCTCTCGGATCTTGATTTATTTCTATCTAATTGATCAAGCGATGCCATGCTCATGCTCTTAGTGATTTGTTTCTCGTGCAACTTTTTCTCCTTTGGATCTTTTGGAGGAAGCCAACTTGGTCTAGAATGACTTACAACCTCTAATTTATCTTCACTGACTAGTAGCAGATCCTGCATACCATTATCAGATGCATCTTTAAATTCTAAAGGTAAAAAATCAGCAGACTGAGTTCGCATATTTAATTTATTATTGGATATTTTATTGGATGAATGGACATAAACTGAAGAAAGATGCCTAGTTGTTTCTTGTAGATATTGAAAATCACTTACTTGGTTCAAGCCTGGAATTGGTGAAGTTGGCATCTCAAAAAAGTCCAATCTTGAATGATTGGACATATCACTAAGCTGCGATATATTTGAATATCTATTAGTAGTATTCCGAATACCGCTTAAGCTGGTATCGTCATTAGAAATCTCTGATAAGCTATTATATGATTGACGTTTATCTAAACGAATGGTGGAGTTGCTTTTTGTGTTATTGGTACTGGTATTGGTATTGTTATTGTGATTTCTTTTATTGTTATGTTTGCTGGGTGTACTCATATTTGTCTGGGTGGTTAAAAACGAACTCGTTGAGTATGATGCCATTGGGATATTCCAAATTAAGGAATCATCAATATCTTCGTCTTGACCTTCTATTATATCATCTTCATCATCGTATATTTTTTCTTTTTGCCTAATCAGATTTCTTAAATGAGCTGTATTCTTTTCCTTTTGCAGTCTGTATCGTTGAGATGGTGTCATTGTCAATTTCTTAGGTAATGCATCAGTACTTAATGATTGATTGTTATAGTTCGGTTGTAGAAAATTTTTATGAATTGATGGAATACTATTAGGAGTAGCGTTATCTGGAGCGTTTTGAGGAAGTACCGGCTGTGAAATTGTACTTTGGGGTTGAGTGAATCGGTATTTGTTGGACATATCATTAAAATTGACAACATTGTCTTCATCGTCTTGTCCTTCACTTATATATGATGATGTTGATGAGGAAGATGAAATATCTTTAGATCTCGGGTTTTCGTATGATTTAAGTACGGATGCCCCTTTGATATTTTCTTTAGAAGAATAAAATGACTTTTTATTTTTTATAGTGTTGGACGCACTAAGGTAATTTTTAGTAGATTTATCATAAGGATGGTCATCATTATTAGTGGTTGTATAGTTATTGTTGTTAGTAGATGAAGATAAATCATCGTCATAAATAAAACTCTCATTATTAGATGATGTGTTTGATTGATTGTCAGATGCAGGTGACGAGAATAATTCCGAACTTTTCGTTGCTATTGACGCATTAGACACCGGTCTCCCAATTTTAGTCACGTATTCTAACGAAGGGGGTATAAATATTTGACTGTTCTGGTTATGAGTATCATGAAAATCAATGTTAGAGTCGTTATTTGTTGAATCATAATTTGACGCCATTAATAAGTTATCACTTGGTCTTCTCAATATTCCTAAACCGAATGACTTATTGTTCGAGTTTAGACTTAGACTAGAAGGATTCGTAGTATACCTTAAAGTTGGACTATGTCTTGAGTCGCTGGTAGCACGCGATCTCGAAGAATTTGGTTTGGAAAGGTTACTAGAATAACTCCCTGGATCGTCTGTGGAGTTTTCTAGTACCGGATGCAAAGACGGTACATTCTTAGAAACTATATTTAAATTTGATATGTTGCTGTTATTCTGTATGACAGCCATTTTCTTGCTTCCTTTGGAGATATAATATTGTGATAGTTGTTGTTTAGCTTATTATATATAGTTGCTTTATTCGGCTATTTATTTTTAGATTTGTAAATCAATGCAATTAATGTGAAGATAATTTAGCGAGAGTAAAGTTGATGAAATACGATCCTACTGTTTCAAAATAATAATCTAACTATATATATTTAGAGGGCCTGACTACTGGGTATGACTATATCAAAAGACTAATGATTGCAGAGTTGCGTATTTGTATGCTGTTGCGTTTTCTTTTTTTCCTTTTTATTTTCTTTTGCCGTTTGTTCGTAAAAGTTACAATATGCCTTTATATGTTCATATGTCTATATATATATGTGTGTGTATAAAGACAGGATAGGATCTAAGTAAAAATTATGGCAAAATGTCAGCAGTATAACGACAATTGGATTGCATTTCAAACTAACCATAAACATCACAAAAAAAACAACTACTAGGAAAGAAAAAAATAAACCAGAAATCACCAAAACAAAGTAGACCCAGTATATGAAAACGATTTCTTCCCACAAATCAAACAATCAACCAATCCATCCCAATTGCAGTTTTGTTGCTGCTATGTTTTTGCTCTGTTTCTAGAACTCGTAAGCAAACACTCCCAATGGTTTTTTTTCTTTCTTTGTTCGTTCTCGAAAAAAACATTGAAACTCACAGTATTTTCCCGCAGAGTAATTGCCATTTTTTGTTTCTGGAATTTTTTTTCTGCTTGTTTTACTTGAATAGTTCTGTTTTTGGCAGGTCGTCCCGATTTGGATACGTATTTCCTAATGCAGCGACTTCCACGTGTAGTGTTAGAATGGCCGTCTTACAAACGAACTTGATAAGGAAGGCATCTGATGCTATTATCTTTCAGACAGTAGGTAATAATAATAATAGGGTCATCTTGGTGCTGCGATTTGAGCGTGTCCATCTAGCCATCCCCCCTTATTTCTCGAAATTCCTCTGCAAAATTCAGTGTTCGACATATTAATCCTGTTCTTGCTTGCCGTCGTTGACACTTGATACGGGGGTTTGTAAGTCCAGTTGCTTTTGGAAAGCATCTTCAATCGCTGCCAAACCATCTTCGTACATAGCCAATAAATTTTCCAACACGTCGAGTGTGTAGGGTTTTCTATCGATCTTAACAAGATTCCCCATATCGTTGACTTCCATATCTTGGAAAACTTCCATTTTAATTGACGATGGTGGGGGTTGCATTAACAAGAGTGTGTTGTTGCTGTTTAACGAAGTTGTTGAGTTGTTCCATTGGTAACCATTGTTAGTATTCGAGGGTTTATTTGTAGAAGCAGCACCGGTTGAAGATGTTGCGGCAAGGTCAGTAATCCCAATATTCGGATTGGGCGTTATAGATATAGAACTTGCTTCCGATGCTGCTATGTTACTAGTGGTAGTGATAGGAGTAATGTTCGTCGTAGAAGAGTTATTGTTACCGCTTGTAGTAATAATTGTATTATTGTTAGTATTGAATTGACTGTCCACCTTCTTAATACTATGACTTTTCTTAACCTTACTACCAAAATCAAGATTTTTCTCACTGATCGGTGTCATAGCAACAGTGATATTAGCGGCCGTACTTGTATTAAAGCCAAACTGATTAATATTAGTGTCTGTAGTTGATGAAGGGGCTGCATTATTGTTGGTATCATTGTTAACGTCAGGACTAATCAACCCAGTGGAACCATCCAGTAATTTAGCACGAAGGGCAGACGATGGTAATGGCATCTGTAATTTTAAATTAGGATTTATTTTTTTAAATTCACCTTGTGTTCTATTATTTGGAGTCGAAGTAGATTTTGATGTATTGGTAGTGTTAGATTCAGTACCATTAGACAGCAAATCCTTTAGTAGACCTGAGGTATTAAATGCAGCAGGTCCTGTAACAGGTCCAGGCTTTACGGAAGAAACATTCGTGTTAACCGGTTGTAATAATGAATTACTGGTAATAGATGCAGATGATGCAGTAGTATTGTCGCCTAATGGTTTCATAGCAGGAGTTGTCATTGATGTTTGAGATGTCGAATGGTTTTGGTGTGGTGGTGGAGGTGAAAATGTTGGCTTTCTGTTGGGGGACGGTACATTATTTAACATAATTCTTGATGGAGATGGAGTCCTACCATGCATTTTGGTAATTTGTGGAGTAGTTGATGATGTAGCTGTCGATGGTATGGGTATCGAATTGACCGTGGAACTGGTGATTCTAGTTGTGCCTGTAGAAATAGAAGTTGATGATAAAGGGTTTGCAGTAATAATTGAGTTCGAAGAATTTGCATTAGATACAGAACTTCCGCCCACTGTAAGCCTTCTTGATACACCCGGTGGTTGTTTGAAGGGTATGGAACTAGATATCGTTGATGATCTTGGCTTATTTGTAAAATCTGTAGTTTCTGGGATTACAGAGGAAGACAGTGGTGTAGCTGAGGAACTCACAGGTAACTCTTCGGGTATTTCTATCTCGACAGAAGTTGGAGCTACTGTCACTGCACTTTGTGGTCCCATCATTGGCTTGTTAAAATTTGTTTGTAGCATGGGTAATGCAGATGTACTTTGACTATAATACGCAGGTGTACTTAATAAATTTGGATGTGCTCTGGAAATATTGGCATTTGATGAGTTTTCTATGCCAGAATTTGTTATGTCGTCCAGTTCACCTAGGTGTTTGGATGACATGTTTCTATTAAGAACGGGTCGATCAGATTCGTTTTCTAATTTCTCAGGTTCAATATTATCGTTGTCTTCAAATAATTCTAATAATTGTTTAGGTGCCTTGGTCTCCAACTTTTTATTCGACGTGTTAGCTTGAGAACCCAAAACAGTCCCAGTAGTATGTGTGGCTGTGTTTCCGGTAATTCTAGAAGGACGATTGACAGTTCCAGTAAATAATGCATTGATGGTAGAATTATGAACAATTGTGCCGGTTGGGCCCTTGCCCATTGTAGTTCCGTGATAGATTCTATTAGTTAAATTATTGGTAGGATAATTGTAGTAAATATCTTCATCAGGGTATGCGAAATTTAAAGGTTCCACTTGAGCATTTCCAGACCATTCATGTGCCGCATCCTCCCCAATATCATCAATATTTATGTTGTTCTCTATCATATAATTTTGTGAGTTCAATGAATCAAAATCCCATTTCACGTCAAATTCTAAAGGAATGCCATTATCGTCGACGATGTTGGTATCGTTATCATTATTATTAATATCACTAGAATCTTCATTGTTAGTTGAGTGGTGTTTAACCTCTTGTTCTTCATCCGCAAGGATGACACCTTCTCTTGATGATTTATTTTTATCTCTAAATAACAAATAACGAGTAATTAATTCTTTCATCACAGAATTTGGTGTAGACTTATGAGCTTTTACGAATTTAGACTTTAGTAATTCCTCTGCAGATAATCTCTCTGACGGATCCTCATCAAGACATAAAGCAATAAACTCCTTCAATGTACTGCTATAGTTTTTACCTTCTAATCTTGCTGGGGTTGATTTTGTAATCAATTGCATGGCTCTCAATGCTTCGATTTCACAATATGGTGGGTTTCCCGTTGCAATTTCATAACATGTAATGCCAAGTGACCAAATATCAGCTTTTGTGTCATATGAAATACCTTCCATAATAACTTCTGGGGCCATCCAATAAGGTGTACCGGCCATTGTCTGTCTTCTCAAACTCGTTTGATTTAATTGTGCAGCAACACCAAAATCACACAATTTGATATTACCTTCATTGGTAATTAAAACATTAGCAGCCTTAATATCACGATGTATAACATTATCTTTGTGAATAAACTTCAAGGCAATAAGTAATTCTCGCATTACAATTCCAATATACTTCTCATCGATCTTTCCTGGTCTCAATAGAGAACGCAGGGAACCGCCTGCGCAATATTCCATAATGATCCAAAGACTGGTATCTTTTAAGTATGATCCATAGTATCTTGTAATGTTTGGAATTGATTTCAGAGATGCTAGAAACTGGATTTCTCGTTGCACATCTTCCACTTCGTCCGAATCCGAATCCAAATTCAACACTTTAATGGCATATATTTGTTTAGTTTGTGCATGGTAGCCCTTGTAAACAATTCCAAATTTGCCTCTCCCAATAATTTCCTTTCTTTTAAATACTGAGGATATGTCATTATTTGGATTTTGGTAGGTACCTGCACTGGATGATGGCCCATTGCTTGTGCTATTCGATTTTTTAATCATGACAACCAAAGTCGATATGCTATATTAACAAAAACTCCAAAATGATCCCTTCTATAAACTTTATAATGGATACGAATATATTAAAAAATGGGAATAAAAGCTAGAATACGAATGCTGATAACCTTGATAGTTGCTATAGTAGTTCTTGTTTGATTTTGTTGGGCTTTTTCTCTCGTCGTTCAAAGAATTCTATGGAAGGTGCACAAAATAAAAACCTCTATCAAGATAAGTAAAGCAACATCCAAGTCCTCCCTTCGATAATTTTATTGTTTCGATTGTTGATCTTATCAATTCGATTTGTGTTTGTTCATTTTATCATGGTACGCACTGTTAAAATTAAACTTCCGAAATTTATTTTTAAGAGAATCGTCTTTAAGGTCTCGTGAGAATGATCTGGAAGTACTACGAGATACAGAAGAGTTGACAGCTCAGAGAAGTAAGAAAGAGTACCATTTGCAAGGGAATAGTGTTTAAGATTTATTGTATGCGTATAGCAGCGACGTAGTAGATATTTCCGAGAGAAATGGGCTTTAGAACTGGAATTTTTTGGATTTGTTGGTTATTCGACGTGGCTATAAATGGATGTTTGGCACAGGTTGATGGAGATAACGATAGTATCAAGTTGATAGACCAAAGGAATATCCCTGTTATTTTGTTGTCATATAAGCTAGTCCCAGGTATAAATCAGTTATCAAGGAACGGGTCTCATTTTGCAGGCACAGTGGTCCCAAAAAGAAGTTTTAAAAAGATCACTGACCAATTGTTAAGTGAGTGCAATTCTGATGCATACATAGTTGTCAATATTCCGGGATTAACAAGGTCTGATTTCATCAAATACGAATCCAGTTGGAAGTTCTTGCAAAGATATATTAAGATAAGTTCCACTGCTTTGGCGTTTGATAAGGTTGATAAATTGGATGAGACTTTCTACAGTGACGTTTCAAGATTCTTGGCAAATACATGTGGAGTTACAAAGACAATGAATTTGGAAGGGGAACGCAGCAGTGATTTTCAACCGTATATAGATATTCAAAAAAGATTGATCAGGATAGATTTTCCCAGATTGCCTATTGAAGATGAAAATGTTCGTGAGACTACAATGATAGAAATAGACAAATCGTTAAGAAACATATTGGCACAACTACCCTCTCCTTCACAAACTATTTTTATAACGTCTTTGGATGCTAATAAGATTGTTCCATTGCATGATAATTCAAGTAATAAAGAGGGTATCTTTAAATCGATTTTCGAAGAAAAGGTCCAAGAGAGTTTAATTGAGAAGAATAATAAAGTCCTAGATGTACCTCGAATAGATTTCACCGAATTTCGTCCGAAGTTTGCGGAAGAGCAACCTCCGTCTTTATTTGATCAAGCGTTTATTAAAGAAAATATCAAATTGATTAGACTGATCGCTACTGTATCTATTGGCTTCATTTTGTGGCAATTATTAACAATGTCCTATCATTACTCAAACTCTACAGATACTCCACAAACTGCGGTGGAAGCTGCTGAGAAGCAAATGTGATCGAGACTAACGTTGAATTCCAGATTTATTGAAGAGATCTTCTTGGCTGTTTTTGTCACATTTTGAAATCATGAAAAAAAAGACATAAGGTTTATTATATATTTTTGAAAGCAGATTTATATAGATCAGTAATAACGATATGTAGCATATTTTGCATGGTATATCATTCATACAAAGTTTATTGAAAATACTATTGTTAATACATATACATTCATATGGTGCCATGTGGTTCAATGCCAATGCAACATGGAACAGTCTTAGGATACTCTATGATCCAAAATTGTGTAAACCACATTTGAATATACCTACGTTTGCTCAATTACCTATTCCGATTCATCCCTCAATAAAAGCACTTGTAGTGGATAAGGATAATTGTATTTCAGTCCCTCATGATAATAAAGTATATCCAGAATATTTAGACCACTGGGAACAATTGAAAAAATATTATTCGGCTAAAGCAATATTAATTGTAAGTAATACAGCAGGGTCTCCTGATGATAAACACTATTTGCAAGCAAAGAGATTAGAGGATACAACTGGAGTTACTGTTTTAAGACATTCCGTTAAGAAACCGGGATGTGCAGATGAAATATTGGAATATTTCTATAAGAATAAAATAATTACTTCACCGAACGAAATAGCAGTCATCGGTGACCGTTTATTTACTGATATTATGATGGCAAACTTAATGAATTCATATGGTGTTTGGATTAGCGAAGGAGTTAAATTGTCGAACAATCCATTGATGGTTTTTGAAAGAACTCTGTATAAGGCTTTCCTTAACAAATAGAATTTTAACATATTTTTATATTCTTAGTATTACAGATGTAAATATATATATATTGTTGATTTATATTACACAGTTAGTCTGGTTAAAACCATGGAATGAAATTAACATCTGATTTTGCTAGATTTCTTGGACTCACAGATGCGCTAATACAATCAAGGATAAATTGCGTAGCGACAGAAGAATTGGAATTCACGTTGCTTAATTGACTTACTCTTCTTATTATCAAATCGACGTTAGTTTGGACCATTTCACGCAATTGAGGATTCTCAATAATTGGACGATGTAAATTGCTATACCAAGACACAATTTCATCACGGATAAACAGAGACAAATAAGTATTCAGCTCATTTTCTGGAGTTGTTAAAGCAGAAGATATATTAAAGAGGTTTACGGCAAATATACCTTCTAATGCAGAGTCACCCATTAATTTTTGAATATTAGGAGTTAACCTAAACGGAACTGGTTCATTGTTATGGAAAATAGGAGCATCAGGAGGAAGATTACCTTCATGATTCTTTAATAACGGTTTAACTCTTTCGTATGGATACCTCGATGGTAACATTTCCAGAGTAAATACATCACCAGATTTCCTATCAAGATGTATCTTATGAGGGGCTCTACTGTTTATCATTAACATGTATGTCATGAATACAAATGAAGCATATTGCGAGGCAAATTGTTTACGGAATAGCCAAAACTCTTCAAACATAGTATATAACGAAAGGAAGTAATCTTTTAACACTGTATTGGGCACAAACATTGCTTGGATTGAACTGAATATCTCGACCTTCAAGACATTCATATCTGGTGGTGGTAAGTTTTTATCATGTGCAGTGTTTAGTTTCTCTGATATGTAATCTTGAATTTCAATTGGATCAAAGCCCTTCTTGGAGCAGTATTGCTCATATATTTGATGCATTGTTATAAATGATGAGCTGTCATTCATGATACGAACTTGAGGAGATAGTGGTACAGCAATAGGTAAATTAAATATGATATTACGACGTCTAACTTGAACATTTTTCTCAAGTGTCTTGTTGAATAAACGGAATAATTGGAACATGCGCTCTTCTCTTCTGGAGTGACGAACTGCAGGATATTGGACAGCAAAATTGTTGGTGCTACCATCGTGGCCGCGTATTGTAATTCTTCTATAGCATGAATGAGTTCCACGTACAAAATGAACATCCGGTAAGAATCTTGCAATTTTAACGAAATGACTATTATTATCCTTGTTTAGTAGATATTGTCCAGGAATCTCAATATCTTCGAATTTTTGATGATGGAAATTACTTAAATGGGGACATAATCTTTCTAATTGTTGGATTTTTGGAACTCTGTCTAACTTATTCTCCAATCTTCGACGCCAATAGCCAAGACGTTTTAAATACGTTTCAAAGTCAGGTTTACTATCTATAAAATCTGCATTGAATTTAGGCCTAATATATGGAGCCAGTAATGTGGTTGAGAACTTCATTATATTAGTTTCAGTATTGGTTGGTAACTTAGGTTTATCTCTTGGAAATGGTAATCTGTGGTAATTGAACGTTCCATCAATCAATAAAACGTTGATTAATCTAAATAAATCTTCATCTGTGCTTGTTTTAAAGCGTTCATTAATCTGGGCAACTAGTGATTCTAATGAAAGAGCCAATAAAGGATAGGCCGTCTTGAGAATACTACTCAATTCTTGTAAATATTCCCAGGGTTGGCGAGGACTTCCGGAAGGAGTTCCGTTTGCAGTAGAGTCTCCTTTGTCAGCCATAGTTACGGCTGTCTGTTTTTGAATTACAGCAAAATCTTCTTTCGTTGTACGAAGTTGGAAATGTAGGGCTTGAGGATATGTTTTTGCGATTCTAATCAAAATCTGTCTGACCATACTTGCTTCTTTATGTGAAAGCGAGGTCAATAATTGTGGAATGAACGTTATCCAATACCATACCGGGACCTCACCTCTGAAGGAATCAAATGCATTTGTCAATGACCCGGTGCTATCATTCATGCTGATTAACCATAAGATTCTACATAATAGCTCCCTTATTTTTGAATTCTTGTACAGACCTGCAGCCTGTAAATAACAACTGATAGCATTACTTGCATAACTAATGTTATTCGGTTCTTCAGATAATCTATGGTCGTTGAAGAAACCCCATTGAGCCCATGCTTTGGCTAAATTCAAATCGATCTGAACAGCAGTTGCAAACGCTTGGTTAGCTTCATCATAAGAGCGTAATTTAGACAAGAACATACCCTTTAGTGTAAAAAATTCGGCCTTTTGGACAGTTCCAAAATATACTAGGTTGGTGTTGCTAATTACATCAAGACCTGTGGTTAATTCATTCATGTTTTGGTAATGGCATTTAGCCTGTTCTCTTAATTTCAAAAAGGCTTCCTGAATCTCAATGTTTGGTAGTGTATAGATTCTTGCCAGTTGATGCACACAAACATCAAGCATGTTGTGCTTTCTAGAAACATGAGCAAATCTATTGATCACCCAAGCTATTTCATGATACCCTCGGTACGCATGTGTGTTTACATTACCACTTCCGTTGTTGTTCTGTTGTAAAGCTGGGATTAGTGGAAGGTATGCATTGTTTATAACATTGAAAACATGTTGCCTCCAAGTCACCAGATCATTCCACATATTGACATCATCCCAAACATTAGGTAGTCTATCCCTCCAAGCCTGCAGAATTCGTTTAATTTCTTGTGATTTAGAGTCAAGATTCTGTACAGTAGTAGTGTGTAGATTGGCATATACACCTGTTGCTTCCATAAACTCCATATATTGTTGAAATCCATGAAGCAACCACTTATGTGCTGGAATATATCTTTCTGGTAGAGAAGCCCATTTGCTGAGACTTAATTGAATACCCTCATCACACAGTTTTCTGATCTCTTGATCTCCTTTTCGAGTTTCAGCAAATGCCTGTAACGCCAAAAATGTCTTGAACATTTGCCTTCTTGGGGTAGGGACATCCATCACACTCTTAACTGATTGTTCTAATGCTTCGCGGTCACTACTCCAATCTGCCACTCGCCAACCACATTCTAACAACAGATCTGTAAATCCTTCGTGTTTGGCAAGTTCTGTTAAAATATCCCATTGTTGCAGCTTTTCGGCACAATTTATCCAATTGTCTTCCCATAAAGAATATTCTGATTCTGAATAAGGAAGTGTTCCACTACGAGCCTTGACTTGTACTAACTCATACAATTGTTGAGCTTTGTCCCATAACCCAAGTTGCTCAAATGATAGAGCAATGTTCGTTTCTGTATATTTTGCCCTTCTTCTCCAGAGACCATAAAACATATCTTCTTCTTGTAAGTTAATGTATAGTTCTAAAAGTGCATCTTCATTGGCTTCGATTATCTTTAAGTTATCAATAGATTGGTTTTCTTGAATATTTTCAAGGATTTTTATTGCCTGGTACCACGAGTTATATGAAATAGCTGAATATTTCACTAAATGCGGTGGAAGTTCCGGAGAATCTAATCTACTAATTGAGTCAAGAAGGATATTAACAACATTAATTCTTGATGATGCAGGTCTTGTATGGTATGGTTTCGAAAGCAAAGTAATTAAAGAACGAATGAATCCGTACTTTTCATTCTTTTGAATACACTTATAAGCCTGAGGAAATATGTTGATCCATGTTCGTTGGATTACCTTTGGATCTTTATATAACAACTCAACCAGAGGATTCAAAAGTTCGCATGTGGTTACTGTACACGATTCTTTAATGGATGTTATGTGATTGTTCACAAATTCGTCCAGATTTTTATCTTCATTGACAGTTTGAAGCTCAGAATTATTAGGTAAGAATTCTTGAAGAATTTTTGGTGATGATACTGGAATACTATTATGCAAAGACAGTATTTGATCTTTTTCAAAAGCACCGTATAACAACTGGATAGCTTGGTTCAACCATGGATAATCGGATATAAATTCCCAATTCTGATCACGTATAATATAGTATAATCTTTCCTTGATATCTATTTCTAAGCTGTTGTCCAATATAGACATGAATTTTTTCCTTATTTGCACATCTGAAACCCGCGTACCGACTAAGAAAGGTTGTTCTAATCTTGCTGTAATTTCAGAATTACTAAAACGCTTTTCATCAAACAATTGTAATACAATTTCATAAAATTGTTTTGACAACGAAGGCTCTCCTCTAATTTCAAAAGCCAGCATTTTTGTTAAAATAGCTGCTTTTTCTTTAACTGTAGGAAATATGTCACTGGAGAATACCCAATTCTTCGTGACACTAACAATTTTTTTTAAGAATCCCTGATCCATAGAATGGTCGATTAGAAGAGCAATAGTAGACAGAAATGGTCTACGTGAATCACCCAGTACTGATACTTTTAATGAAAGAATATAAAATACCTTCTCTAGTAATTTTGTGGTGAGTTTAGCTTCTTCCAGAGTGATGGCATCCTTTGGTTGTGCAGTACTCAAATGATCCTTACATAATTTACTGAAAGTTTTCATTAGCGAGTTTAGAAGTGGAACAACCTTTTCAGGGAAAGGCAAAAATAAGGTCCATATTAATGTAACACCGGCAGCAACAGAGGACGTCTCTCTTAAATCATTGCTAATAGCAATAATGATAGTATTAATAAAATTACTTTCGGGTGTTTCCTCCTCTGAGAGCAGAGCGGAAGGTTTTGTTTTTATTGCATCTAATAAGACCTTCAATACTTTTTGTAACACTTCTTGAACATCATGATGATCAACTTGTATACATTTCTCCAGTAAATTCTGAATAGCCGGAAGATTTTCTAGTATCCATGCTGGTGGTTTGTTTTTGAAGAAGACATACAATACATCTAGTGCATTCATACAATAATAAAGAATATTTTCAGATTCCAGGTCTTGGTAAATTAAAAATTTTTCAAAGTAGTTTAACTTGACATTAACATCAGACCAATGTTTTTCAGACAGGAGTTCTGACAATATATCTAGAGCCCGTAAACCTAGCTCAGTTTCTGAAGCCCTGTAGTTACTTGCACAAACATATCTAATTAAAAATGCAATAGATGTCTCCCTTAGATTGATTGAAATTGGGCATATTTCTAACGACGATGAATCTATTTTATTAGTACTGGATAAATGATCTTCCGAAGGCGCATCACCCATAATAATATCACCATCGATTTCTTTTGATTCCTTCTCCCGCTTAACATCTAAGGCTTTGTTTTCCCAGTATAGAATTAATTCCGCAAGATCAATTGCTAGTGTATGGTTATCAGGGTTCGTATTTGACATGAAAGTCATTTTGTTCATATGGTGAATGATGTTAGATATAAAAAGATCTCTTGAATTAAAAAATAGATCAGGATGATTTACTAGAAGTTGGTATAGGATATTGTTGTTGCTAGAAGAATTTTCGAACATTACTCTTTTAATCCAATTAATCCATGTATCTGGATTATCCGTATTATGCATTCTTTCGCGCATTACTGGAACCAATATATCTAATGACTGCTTCACCAAGAATCTTCCTTCTGTTTGCGGAGATCTTAACAAAGCAACAAAAACTTGAGTTATTAAACGGACTGGAAATTCAAATTGTGAAATAAACTGCGAGGTCACTAGATACGCTGTTTGTTTCACCAACGTATCTTCCAATTTAATATAATGCCAACTAAACATAATGGCATCTTTTCTAATGTCAGTAATTAGTGTAGAGCCCCATTTAATTAGAATGGAAGATAATTGTAAAAGTTTGAAGCGATAAATATCGTAGTGGTCAATATATCCATTTAGTAGATCTTCATTTCTAGTCTTCCATATATTATTCTGGATTAGAGTTAGCCACTCGGGTTTTTTATCGTCTTCCGTTAAACCTTCTAAGGAACCGTTCGATACTGCCTCAAACGTTAAAGTAGAATTGATGACAGTGTCTGTCACAAATATACCTGACGTTTTATAGCCCTTATTCATGGAAAATTTCAATGCACTTGCAAGATATCTGTTCTTTTTAATTTTATCAGTTGATTTAACAATTTTATTAAAAATAAAATCATTAAAACTATGAGATAATTTAACGGAATATGTCATGGAAAATTCAATAAAATCAAAGAACAAGGCATGATCTGTTTCATTTGCCTCATAATATTTCAAGTACAGATCCTGAAACTTCTCGATTACCCTATTCAATTGTAAATGATCCACATAGAAGGCATTCTCTCTTATTGTTTTCATGGTAATGTTCAACATATCTTTCAATTTCAACAAAAATGGAAGTTGACTATTCAGCCATTCAACTCCCTTCATGAGATAAATAGTATTAAATATATCTACCATATTAGTGAAAAAACTAACCACGCGAACAGGATTGTTTGGGATATTAGTCATATAATAATCATAGAAGGACTCCAGTTCTTTTTCAAAATCATCAGCAATATCTTTTGCCTCGGGTCTTTGTATTATATCACACATAAAAAGAACCAACTGACGTAGGGCCATATTTTTCTTGAAATATTCCATAAAAGATGTGTGAAATCGGTTCAGATATTTGGCTAGTGGAGTTCTAAAAGGCGAATCCAACTGTAATCTGAGCCTCCTTTCTAATAACATAACTTTCAACAGCAAATCATTCAAAAACATGTCTGCCTGAGGAGGTAGCAAATGAAAAATATTAATTATACTTGTTATGATTTTTGTTGGTGTCTGTTCGTAAATATCTTGTCCAAACAATGTATCAAGAACTTCTAATCGGCACCAAGCGTTTAGATGATCGAGCAGTTTTCTCCCGATTTCCACTTTGAAGTATGCAATCAACAATTCTAATAGTTTAGATAATGCATCCAGACCATGAATAGTAAGTTTTTGATGATCAGAGAGATTAATTAAAAGAGGTTTCAAACCTGTTTGTAAAAGTTCCTTTGGGAGTCTAGAGTTCTCGGCCAATGTATCCTTAAGAGCTTCATATGTAGTATTTATAATCTCTGGTGAAGTTTTTAGCATTGTCTTAAAAAAGACAGCTAAGATTCTAATTCTGATATTTCCCTGTTGAATATTTGCAAACTCGGGATTTTTCAATGCTATAGAAAGCAGTTTGATACAACTCACACGAAGTTGGACCAGGTATTCGGCAGTCTTATACTCAGTTGCACGTTGAACACTACATAAAGATTCATCTTCAGCATCAGCCAAAACAATTGCTTCTTGTAGCAATCTAAATAATTCTTCGTTAAATTTAAGAACATTACCAGGAAGACTTAAACAGTAAGTTATAGCATCAACGTTACCAATTTGCATGGTAAATGGAAGTGCTCTTAAAGGCTTGGAAAATATCGGTGAGAGTAAAAACTGTTTTGAATGTTCCATTAAGTCAGATATTGGTATATTTGTGAGTTCACTGACAGTTGACAAGGCTTTCTGACAAGCTTTTCTTACTGTTGGGTTTATATTACCCAGTTCACAGACGATATTTGTTAAAGTATTCTGAATTGTTTTAGAATTTAGGTTTTCTGGTGTAACATCGCTACAAGTTGATTTAAGAGTATAAACCAACAATTCCTCAGCATCTGCTATAATAGCAGATGGTGCTTCCGATGGAGTATCTTTTAACACAAACAATAATCCTTCAACAAGTTCAAACTGTCTTCTTTTAAACTCCTGAGGTAAAAAATTAATATCATTAATCAATGTTTTGATACCTAACACCCCGGCTCTCTTTCTATAAAAAGCTTCGTCATAACAACAGTGGATAAATTCTTTTAGCAAATCAAACAGCAAGGAATGAGTAAATAATAACTCATCATCATATAGAAGAGAACTTCTGGTGTGAACTCTTTTAATGACATCTATCCCAAGATCTCTAACTTTAGATACATAAGAGGAAAGAGCAAAGGAAATGGCATGTACAAATACTTTGCTGTTTATCATTGTATCTGGTTGCTTCAAATCAATATTGAATGGGGAGTTACCATTCCTCTTGTTTAATAAGATGCTATTCAATTGTAACAAACAAAAATGATCAGTCAATTGGAAGATTAGATCTCTAGGTTCAGAATTTAATTCATCTATCGACACAGCAAAAAATACTGCTTCCAATAATTTCACCACTAAATTTTCATGGTTCGTTAGTTCTTCTCCATTCTTAGTATTTTCAGGCCCAAAATATGGTTCAATTTCCAATTTCTCTAATTTAATGGATTTTATGCTTTTCTTTACTAAGGTAGCGTAATCTTCTGGAAAATCAGTAGAAGTTTTGACAATGAGCAATAAAATCGATTTCAGATAATTGAAAGCACTTTTCTTGTAATGTATATCAATTTTGAATTGTTCCAGAATAGAAAGTGCGGTCTCAACACCAGGGGTCACAGACAATGGTACCTCCTCCGTTATCCCATTAATGTTGAATAGAGAATTCAAATCAAGGTCTAGTTCTTTCTTCATCTCTAAATCAGAAGGAGGTTTTAAGAATTGACGATTTCTACCACCTAACTTACCTAGAATTCTGACAACATTATGACTGATGGTATGATTGAATGGCTGTGGTTGCAACAACTTAAAGAGAGCTTTGGTAACATCCTCTATTACAGGTTCTAAAATAGGGTCAAAATATTCGGCAGTTAAGTTGTCAATGCATAGTTCTAAAGTCCTCAACCCTTGTGAAACTAAATCAGGGTATTCCTGCAATGCATAAACAAGGGGTTTCATTAAGTATGAGAGATATGGAGCCAATACACTCAATCTAACTGGTACTGTGATACATAATTCGACATATATTTCTCGTTCATGGGGTAGACGTGCAGTCAATATCATCCTGTTCAGTGACTCTAACAAAACTTGTAAAATAGGTTTTATCGATCTATACAAATTTTCGAATCTACCACCACCAATACTTCTGAATAATGTTCTTATTAAATAGAAATACACCAAAGGTTCTTCGGCTGATGTTGAGTATTTTAGTGAGTCCAGTATTAGGTCATTTAAATGAGGTAATAGCACAACTTCATTTATATTGGGGAACAAGTTAACAGACATAAACGACAATTTGAATAATCTTATTAGAATATTAGATGTATTAAAGTCTGCATTTCCGAGATCTTTTAGTTTGTCCTTTAAAAACCTTAGGAGAATGCCAGCAAAATTAGGCGATGTTGTCTCATTAGTTAGGAAAGATTGCGCAACATGCAATAATGCGGAATCTTCCAACATACAATTGTACATGAATGACATTTCAGACTCGATAATTTCATTAAAAGTAGCACTATCAATTTGCATGAACATGTAGGCAAGGTAATCCATTAGTTCCCTACCATCCTTTGTTGCAGATACAGGAAGACTAGGAGCAGTTATATCAAAATGTTTTCTCTCTGGCATTACGGGAGATTTTCCAAAGTTATTCGAGAAGGATCTAAGACCAATAATACATTCATGAAACAACTCTTTGAAGACAATCACTTCTTCATATGAGAATACTCTTGAGACCGATGTCCATAATTTAGGATTGGCTACAGTGTATTCTGTGGAAGGTGGATTGAAAATCTTCAAATCATGCATGATAGTTTTTAGGAATGACATTAAGGTTCTGTAGAGATAAAATGCATCTTTGACAGGGTCATTTTTGGGTAGTGGTGTCAATTGTATTGGAAGATGATGCTTCAAAGAATACATGTCTAATTCCATTGGAGGTTCCTCGTTTTCTGTTTTCTTTGGAGATTCCTTATCGGCCTCTTGCATTTCTACATCCTCTTGATATCTGAGTTTGGCATCTTCGTTTTTATCCGAATCTTCTGTCTTCCCTTCTAGGATCGACTTCACAAACTCATACGAATCCTTGTTGTTATTATTTATGGATTCTTGTAATTTTTGAGCCTTTTGTAATTTAATTGCCTCGAATTTCTTATGTCCTTGCATGATATTTGGATATTGTCTGTTTAAAATTTTAAATCTCGTCATATATGCATCAATTATAATCATAAGTAATTTTTTGGCTCTTGCTGACTCTTGAGCATTTTCTTTTCCCAATTTCAAAATTCTTTCCACTAGATTTAGTAGTAATTTAGCACTCATGATTTGGACAGTCAAAGCCAGCGATTCGTCCAGCAGATACCCTGTATAAATTTCAATGGTCTTTTCGATGTCATTCAATTGTAGATCTGATCGTATATTGTGAATAAAATCAGCCACTGTACTGTATGCCAATGGTCTAAGCGTTTCGCGCATTGTGAAACCCTTACCAATCAATACATCTTCATCAAATAAGTATTCTAATTTGGGTAGGAATAATTTTCTGTAATTTGTAGATAGGATGTGTCTTGTGGCATGTAATAGTTCTTTTCTTGCAAATGATAATTCTGATGGGCAATCCTGTAATAATCTGATTATTAATTCTGGCACAAAAGATACATAATTTTGCAAAAATTCTGGAGCATATCCTCTAATGAATACATAGGCTAGGAAGGATGTTGCTTTGATTTGGGCCAGAATGAATTCACAGTATGCTGGTCTGTTTTTAATATCTCTTGACACCGATGTGAACTTCTCGCCACGTTTTTGGGCTTCTTCGTGCTCTAATTGTTGTTCTTTGATTTGCATGTTCAATAAGTCAATTACCAAAGGTGCAAATTCCGGTAATGAGGTATTTGTGAGTTGCTTGTATGACGAATATAGTGTTACCATTGTTATTGGACATTCAGATAATACCTTGAATGAATACATTGCTGGCCTTAGTATGGTATTTTTGGAACTTGCAGAGGCGCCCCCCTGTTTGGAACTGAGGTGGCTGTTAGATGGAGTGTTGCTACTGTTGTTGTTAATAGTTACTGAATTATCAAAATCATCGAGCAAGGATCCATTGTTGTCTTTATTCAGGCTAGTAGCGTTTGGATTGATGTCGTTTGGGGAGTTGTCGTTGTTAGAGGAAATAGACAATTGATTTGATATAAGAGCATTGTGGTCAGCGTTGTTATTGTCGTTTACAGGAGCGACAATTAGGTTCTCGTCATCTTCGATATCATCGTTAAGCGGGTTATATTCGTGTTCTTCATAAAATGTCTTATTTACAAGTTTTGGTATATTTCTATAAATCTCCATAATAATTTTAATGAAGTCTGTGACTTTATCATTCAGATCATTTTTGAAGGATTTGAAGAGAGCAGTGAGAATCTTCAAACACAAAACCCCGTTATCTTCATTTTCCAGAGGTAAGACCTTCAACAAGTCGTTCAACACAACCACACAGTGTTTTTCGAAGCTTTGGTTGAGAATGCACTTGTTCAGAATGTCAAGTATTGAGTTTCTAATTTTGTGTTCATATTGGGACGTGTTGTGAGTGATGGGGATTGAGTTTAATTGAGCTAGTAGCGTTGGTACGACGCCATCCAGGAAGACGGTGTAATCATCGGGTGAATTTAGAGTATCTAGTATAGCGTACAATTCTGGGAGAATCGAGAATTTGGTTACCAACGGAACCGAGTTGTCATTGAATCTAGTGTTAAAGAGTTGGATTTGGTCAGAAATGGACATAGTGGGCAAGAATAGCTAGCGTCGCGAGATACTAAAAAGAATGCCGGACTGAGATAGTATTTCCTTTGGGGCGGGCGGTGAAGGAAAAGGAGAGGATCGGTGCGACGTCGAATATGTTGATTTTAAATATATCGGTTTTCCTGGGACGTATCCGAGTGCCTGATTCCTAGTGAACGGGGATGGTTACTTGTTGTTATTCCAATTGGACCTTGAGTGTCGTGTTTCCACAAGATGAGGTTGTTGTTGATGCTTTATGATTTTTTTATTTTTTCACAGAAAGATGGAATAAAGGAATAAAATAAAAAGATGATTTAACTAGGAACATCGAATGATCATGTGATGTGTTTCCTGATTAGGAAGGTGTGCCACTGTCTGTGCAGCGCCAGAGGGCAGTGCCCGTGCCAAAAGTGGGAAGTCTGTTGTGGCCAATGGGACCACCGCGACTTTAAAGCGTGGTTAGTACTTGGGTTCTTCTGATGCTTTACAAAAAGGTATGGAGAAAGGGAGAGAAGTAACTAGAGTGGAAGGATGGCTGGCATACCTGCTGGCCTGCTGTAGATGCCAAGGAGCATTCGTGAACGAGAATTGCTGGGGAGCAGTGCTGTTGTTGTTTGGGGCGATCAATGGAGGGGGGAGGGCTTTTTGTTTTTCTTGTCGTTCCCTTTTATATATTTTATGTCTTCTGGAAAAAGGGCGCCAGAAAATAGGCGCCCAGGTACAAGACATTAAAAGCAAGCTACGCTCGAGCTACGCTGGAATTACGGCAGTCTGAAGAGGTCGGGCAGCATAATGGGGGTTGGTACACTGGCCCGCACCTCCTGCATTGCTGCTGCTGCTGTTGCTGCCATCCCAGAGCTCAAGAAGCGCGGACAGCTACACGTGCCAGTGGTCACAGAGCACGAAACACAGGCCTGGCCTGGCCTGGCCTGGCCAGGCCGGATCGGATCGGATCTTGCGGAGGGACAGACAAATCGTCAACTGATAGTGGAAAAAACACACAGACAAGGGCATCACCGTCAATCCTCGTATAGGCAAGTGCTGGCACCATCCATCGCGTTGTGAAAGACGTGTTAACTACGGCCCGGCGCTCGTGTGCGCTCACTGTCGCAACGACTCGCCCGGTCTGGTGTTGTTATTGGCTTTGTTGACCCTATGGCCACCGGCCACCGGCCAGCACCAACCATTGCGAATCACCAGCTCTCTGTTTATATTCTTCCTATACACATGTACATAACAGAAGAAGACCAGACTGACCGAAAATTTACAGCTGGCATCCCGTGGACCCAACCCATCCACCTGCTCTTCTGAACACCGTCGATCGGTGTAGAAGAACATAGACCACACCAGGACGGACAGTCGGTCGTGCCAGTAGTGGCCGTCTACCGGATCCTGTATAACGTCTCCCTCTTCATGGGGAAGCACTACAAGCGGTGACTCGCTTGCTCGCTCGCTCTTCTCGGGCGTTTCCGTCTGGTTTTCTTCGTCCTTCAGCATGGCGTGTCCGTCCCCGTCCGCTCGGCTCGGGTGTTCTCTCTCTCTCTCTGGGAGCAGTTTTTCTCTCTTTCTATTTTGGCTTTCTGTTGCGCTGTCTTCTTCGAAGCTACACGACACCAGCTCTTTTAAATATCAGATTTGTCGATTCTGTCGGTTCTCTACTATTCAAACACATTCATCGCTCTTTTCATCCAGCTTCAAAGGCAGGATTTATATAATACATCTTTCCATCCCGTTTCTCTTTCCCTTTGTTTTCTCGTCCTTGCAGGTAACGTCGTTGAGTGTTGATTCAGAAGTCCATCAAGCTGGGATCAGAGAAGAGCAGCACTTTCATCATTTCATCCATAGATAATCTGTAAATAATGTCAGGAGGCAATCTATCTGAAAGCATATCAAATTTGAATTTGGAAGATGAGCAGAATGGTGTGACTCACCACAGCACGAAAAAATCGAAGAGACCAACAAGAGCTTTCCACAATCTACAAGGCTCTACTTCGTCAGTGCATACTGTTGGCAGTACTGTCAACAACCACACGCCGCTGAACACTCCGCAATTATTCCAAAATGACAAAGTTGAGGGGACGTTTTCTTCCCCTTATATGGGTGGATTTTCCTCTGCCACCTTCGGAACCCATCCGTCCAATCCTAATATGGTTAATTATACCAACAGTGCAGCATCTTTGAACTCTCCTATGGTCCCTAATGATCCCAAGATGAGTGATTTCAATACTCCTCCAGGAACAAATGCATCCGTGGCTCCACAATTTGGCAGACTGAATGCGCCATCAGGGTTAACTCATTCTCATTTAGTCCCAACCCAAAGACACGAAGATCAACTACAATATCTATCCAAAGTTTTCCAAACGTATGTGGATTCAGTACCACCTTTGCCAACTACCCAATTCTACTGTTCAGATCAAGGATCTTGTGATCCACGTTTAATGGCCTTGTCGATGTACAATATCCCAGTAGATGACCACTTAAGATCTGCTACCAAATTACCTCTAGGTTTAACTTTACAACCATTCAATAATCTATTATCCAATGATATTAGCACTGGAAATGAAGGCGAGGTGGTCCCAACAATCCCATTACCAACTACATACGAGTGCAAATTGGGTCCATTGCGTTGTCCACGTTGTCGTACTTATGTTAATCCCAAATTTCAATTTACTTTTGATTCAAAGATGATCTGTAACATGTGTAAATTGAAATCCCAAATTCCAGTCGAGCAACTAGGTCCAGATGGCCAAAGAGTTGATGCCTCCAGTAACTGGGAGACTAATAGGGGTACCGTTGATTTCGTTGTTCCAGACATTTATAATGTCGTCCAAAATGTACCATCTTTACCATTGCATTATGTGTTTTTAATTGATTTGTCCACATTGGCTAACGAAAACGGAAGTTCATTAGCTATTATAGAAAGCGTTAAAGCCACCATTGATTACATTGCTGAATATCAACCAAATTGTAAAATTGCCATTATGGCCTACGATAACAAGCTAAGATTTTATAATCTAAAATCCAATCTAGAATCAGCCCAAGAATGTATTATTAATGAACTTGATGATCTTTTCTTGCCATTTTATGACGGTATGTTTGTGAATCCGGCTGATTACATGAATGTAATCAATGATACTTTACAAAAAATTAAAACCTACATTACGGTAGATAAATTTAGTCATGTTCCGCAATCATGTTATGGTCCTGCATTGCAGGCAGCTAAGTTAGTATTAGATACATTTACGGGTAAGCAAGGCGGTAAAATCATCTGTTCATTGAATTCATTACCAAATATTGGGAAGGGAAACTTATCAATTAAGAGAGATGATGCACAAAAGAAGAATTTGAAATGTGACAATGAATTCTACCATAGATTGGGTCGTGAATTCTTGAAGTCGTATATTTCTTTAGACCTTTATGTTACTAGCGGTGGATTTGTTGATATGACAACAATTGGATATCCAGTCCTCATTACATCTGGCGTGCTAAAGTACTATCCACATTTCTTAAAGCAAAACGACGAGTCAGCATTGGTGAACGAAATGATTAACAACGTTGCCAACATCGTGGGATACCAATGCATAATGAAAGTTCGTTGCTCATCAGGTTTATCCGTTAATGAATATTTCTTGGAAGCTTCAGAGGAATCTCCACGTGAACCAGTCATTCCTGTCCTTACAAAGAACACAACAGTTGATGTATTACTAAAATATGACGAGAAGTTACACGCTGGCACAGACATGCACTTCCAAGCTGCATTATTGTATACAGACATCCATGGTATCAGAAAAGTTCGTTCGATTAATTGTAACGGTGCTGTATCTTCAAATATTCGCGAAGTATTTAAATTTATGAATCAGAATGTCATCACTAGAATTTTGATCAAGGACGTAATCAAGTCCTTGGGCGATTGTGACTTCCCAAAGATTAGAAAACTTATCGATAAGAAAATGGTGGATGTACTAACTCAATATAGAGGTTTAGTTAGTGGAAATTCATCTTCACAATTAGTGTTGCCTGAGTCGTTGAAATCCTTACCAACCTACATGCTAGCTTTCGAAAAGAGTGAGTTAATGAAACCAAATGCTCAAAGCACGCGTGGTAATGAAAGAATATATGACCTGTTTAAATACATTAACATGTCAAGTTCGCAACTCTTATACAAATTATACCCACAAATGATACCGTTCCATGTGTTATTGGAAGAGATGGATCTTACTTTCTACGATACCAACGACTCATTGTTACAAGTAAGTCCCAACTCCATTGAAGGATTGTCTGTTAGGAACGCACATACAAATCTAGTCAATGGGGGATGTTACTTTATCTTCCAAGGCGATGTAATTTACCTGTGGTTCAATGAAAATACAAACAAAATATTACTGCAGGATTTACTTGGTGTCGATCCAAACCTCCCATATAACCAGATCACATTATTCGCGGGCTCCCTACCAGAAACCGGCACGGAGATCAATCAAAAGGCGTTTGCTTTAATTCACAATTGGTGTAAGATCACCAACAAACAATCCCTACCCTTGGTGCTGTTAAGACCAAACGCCGACCAATATTACAGTACTGTCATGTCCGAGGTCTTGTGCGAAGATAAGACCATGCACCTAATCGATTCAAGCGATACCTACTATGTAAGATTACACAATGAAATTAAAGAAAAATTGAAAAAGGAAGACTACATTAAAGTCTCAGTCTCTGCAACAAAGAGCAACGATGCCTTGCACCAACAGTTTGTTCAATTCTAAGATACTACTGAGCTGAACTAACTAGTTTTATTTACTCTTTATATATATATATATATCTATATGATACTTGATATAAATTGTCAAACGATAATTTATCACGTGCTCCGGAACAAGCCTTCTTTCAATAACGTGAACGGATGAAATTCTGTAATTTTCGTTTTTTTCTTTGTTGTTTCGGGAATGAAACATGCATGATTCATTTTGACTTGAGAGTTTAAACACCTTTGTGAGAATTATTCGTTATCAACAGGAGAGCCAGTTCAGTTTACACTCTAGGTCCAATATTTGACAAGAGAATAGTTGACTAGTCCACATTATATCCATAATATCTAGATAATATTCTAATAAGGAAAGGTTTATTTTCAGTAGAGTGGGAACGGAATATTTTATCAGGAACGCGTCAACAATGTCTGAGAAGAATAGTACTAGCAACCCATTTTTAGACGCAAATGGAGCTCCAACGGGCGAATATAAAAATGTAGACAATCTGCCTAAATATGACGGTAGTAGCAAGTACATGTCAAGCTCCGAAGAAAAAGAGCACTTGAGACAAAGATTTCAACACGAATCTTCTGGACCAACTGTGCCTCCTGTATACGTGGAGCGCAGTCCAAACAAACCGTTAACTCAGACGAAAGACTCCCATTTAAGAGTTGATCGAGGTGATACTCACCCTCATTCTCCTCGTCATAGAAGAAAATCATCTTCTCATCGTGCTCCTCCATCTCCTAACCATCATAGATCCAATAGTAAAAACACTGCCAAGAATGTTGATACAATTGATAAATTGGACGGTACTGGTATCTTTGGAGGCTCATATCATCACGACGGCCCGTTTGAAGCAGTAACTCCTCATAGAAATAAAGACAAAAAGAGTGCGCCAGTCATGGCGTTCCCTAAGAATGGTCCAAATAGCTCATTAGGTGGGGGACCGGTAAACAGTGATTCTAAATATGATGAAGTTTTTGGCACAAAGGAGTTTGCTGAAGGGTCGCATTACAATATGTACGGTGCCTCGAACAGTTCTGTGAACACAAGTACTTCTACATTAGATGCTATTAGGCCTAAATTGCCCGAAGTTAGAGAAATGAATACCCAAGATAAGACATACAAAATTCATGGTCCAACCACAGCTGGTTTAGGCTCCACGACGTTTTTAGACGGCGCACCTGCATCGGAAACTGCTATTGAAGAAGATATCAAGAAGCATGGTTTACAAAGACAAAGGTCTGTCAACAGACATGACGGCTCAAATGATTTGAGTTTGAGTAAAACTCGTAGTGGTGAGCAATCAAACTATTGGAATGATTGTGACAATGATTGCGATAGTGGCGATGACGTGTATCTAGGAATTCCTGGCTCTAGATCTATTGAAAGGGCAGGAAGCAAGCTGTTAAAAAGAGTTAAGAGTTTGAATAGAAGCAAGAAAGACTGAATAATATATATGCACTAAACTGCGACACCTATTATAGACTCGTTGGTTTATCATATTCCCAGTACTATCCCGTGCCAGTCCCATTTAATTCAATTCGTTTAATGGTAGATTTCTTTATATACAACTTTATAATAATTTCTGTTTTAACTTGTTATACATATCCCAGTTGTGAGTTCACATAAAATAACTTTTCAGAAATCTTGAAAAGCGCTTTACTTAAGATTGCATATATCACCAAGAAACAAAGTAACAACTCATTCTAGTTATAGGATTTTTCAACTATTCCCACAAATTGAAATGCTTAATCAAATTGCAACATTCAATAGGAATAGTCCTAAAGCAATTCTGGGACCGTTTCTAAAAAACACTGTTAGAATGCCTAGATTTTATACCACCAACAGGACTACAGTGTATCCAATTGAGGACGCTTTACATAAGCAATCCATTCAACTTCCTGAAAGATGCTCTAATTCCAACCCAAGTTATAATGTTCTTGAATTACTAAAGGATTTCGTGTCTAATGAAATACAGAGAATTTCAGGAATTGACAAAAACAAAGTTTATAGTGCAATTGATACTCCCAATTCTTTTAGCAAAGGTGATTTAATTTTACCCTTACCAAAACTAAGCACCGGAAATCAAGATATAAATAACCTAGCATTACAATTGTCTCAGAACATAACCTTGAAGCCTTTTTTGCAACGAGTAGATGTCAAAGGACCATTTTTACAATTCTATGCCGAACCTACCTTCCTAAGTAGCATATTGCTTCCGCAAATTCTATCGATGAAAGAAAGATATGGTTTTTATCCATTGGTTCAATCAAAGACTGCATTGATTGAATTTTCGTCACCCAATATTGCCAAACCTTTCCATGCCGGTCATTTAAGATCCACAATAATTGGTGGGTTTTTAGCGAATTTATATGAAAATGTAGGTTGGAAAGTTATTAGGATGAATTATCTAGGTGATTGGGGAAGGCAGTTTGGTCTATTGGCTGTTGGATTCAAAAAATATGGTGATCGTTTATTATTAGAGAAGGATCCCATTCGCCATCTATTTGATGTTTATGTCCATATTAATAAAAAGCTTGACGATCTAACAATCAACGAAGAGGTTCGTGCATATTTCAAGAAATTAGAAGATGGAGATGCCGAAGCACTGTCCTTATGGAGAGAGTTCCGTGAACTATCGATAATGAAATATGAAGATACATATAGACGTCTAAACATTCATTATGATGTTTATTCTGGAGAATCGGAAGTCAAGAGAGAAACTATTCAAGAAGTTATGGATCTATTGGAAAAGGTACATTTGATTAAAGATAAAGATGGTGCCAAAGTTGTTGATTTAACGGGATCTAACAAAAAACTGGGTAAAGTTGTCGTACAAAAATCAGACGGTACTTCATTATACCTAACAAGAGATATAGGTGCTGCCATCGATAGATATTCCAAATATAAAATTGATAAAATGATATATGTTGTATCTTCCCAGCAGGATCTATATATGGCACAACTGAAAGAAGTCTTAAGACAAATAAATTTTCCTCTTGCTGAGGAGATAGAACATATTAATTTTGGCATGGTACAAGGAATGTCGACGAGACGAGGAAATGTTGTGTTTTTAGATACGATATTGGACGAAGCAAAGTCCAAGATGTACGAACTGATAAAAACTAAGCATACTGGAATTGAAAACGCAGAGTCAGTTGCATGTTTGATTGGCATATCTGCTGTTATCGTACAAGACATGCAAGCAAAACGAATAAATAACTACGAATTCCAGTGGGATAGAATCTTATCATTTACAGGGAATACTGGTCCATATTTACAATATACACATTCCAGATTAAAATCTCTTGGTTCTATTATTACTGATTTGTCGAAGGATAACTTATTAAATGCTGACCATTTATTGCTAAGAGAGCCTGAAGCCATCGACTTGATAAGAATATTGGCACAGTATCCTGAAGTGATTAAGAAGTCTTATGAAGATAAAGAACCATCCACGATTGTAACATATTTATTTAGATTGGCTCGTCTAATTTCCACATGTTATCAAAGACTATGGATCAATGGACAATCTGATAAATTAGCTCTCAGTAGAATGTGTCTTTATGAATCAGCAAGACAAGTCCTTTGTAATGGTATGAAATTGATTGGAGTAACTCCTGTAAATAGAATGTGAAGTTACCTGAAAGTTTCACAATAGTTTATACATGTAATTTTGTTTTTGGATGACAGTATATAAGCTAAAAATTAGATCCAATTAATCAAAGTCTATGAAAATATCAGATAAATAGGACTTCAAATCCCGTTACTCGTAAGTTTAGAATGTCCCAGTGGCCGAGTGGTTAAGGCGATGCCCTGCTATTTCCAAGAAACAGCAATTAGGCATTGGGTTTTACCTTCGCAGGTTCGAATCCTGTCTGTGACGTTTATTTTTTGGATATATTTTTGTTGTTGTTGTTGAATAATGGCATGCTCTAGTAGCAACTTGTGAATACAGTAAACCCAATTCTGTGTAAATTATTTGTTCGAATATCTTTTGTGGGTGATCACAATAACAAGTTGGGTGTCTTATTACTAGTGATATGGTCAGAATATTTACTGAAATTAAAAAAAGAAGTCTACTGGCTCTTCTGACAATTCAGTTTTGTTCATTGAAAAAACAAAACAGCATTATTAAGATTGACTTGTTTTTATTATCACATAGCACATCTATGAGTTAATCTTTTAACATTATGTATGTAGTTTTGACTATACCATCGTTAGTAACTTTTCCGCACGGGACTTTCTATCAGGAATAATGAAATGCCAAATCTAATCAACCACACACAGCAATAATACTCGCTAAATGTACAAAGACTAAAAGGAAACAGTAAAGCCCACAAGTACCAGGCTGGATTTTGCAAGAAGTGGATATATATTGGGCTTTATTATAGGTCACTCTAGCTGTTACCCTATTTCTTGACTGCAGTTGTAATAGTGAGTTTTATTTTACACAAGCAGACATGGATCCTAATTTAGTGCTAGAACAAACAATACAGGATGTTTCTAATTTACAAGCCGAGTTCCGACATATAATGTCAGAGATTGGCCACATGGACGGTATTATCTATGAGAAGCGGAAGAGTTCAAAGCAACGCGATATGATATTACAAAAGCATTTAAAGCAAAACGGCGTATTGACTCCACACCCAAACGAAGATGAAATAAATAAAGAGGTAACCGATGCTTTGGAATTATGTAAGGATCTCCAGTCTGCTAAATGTGTTTTGGCCAATACCGCACTATATTTGGTGGCAAGGCATGTGGAACATTTGGAAAAAAATCTAACGGTCTTGGAAGAGGATGGTCTGCTTGCTCCATTAGCGGATGAGATCGATAGTGGCAATGACGGGTCTCGAGAAGGTTCATATTTAGGCGGTGGATCGAGTTCAGGCGCTGATAGGAAACGTAAATCGTCAACGACTCACGGATCGTCTTCATTAAAAAGAAAGAAAACAACTCCTTCCATGCGTCATCTTAAGGATGCAGAAAAGTCTACTACATCTGGTGCGTCAGATGCTGCTACCCCTGTTACCACAATGGCTAATATGAATAACGCACAAGACGTGACGATGGAAGGACCATCAACAAGGGTGCCCACTGAAAATTTAGATATTGCCGGTTATAATGACGAGCTGTTTGCAAGCAATGTAGAAAATGATGATGAGGACAAGACATTGTATTGTTTCTGTCAACGTGTATCGTACGGTGAAATGGTTGCGTGCGATGGTCCGGACTGTAAGCACGAATGGTTCCACTACGGCTGTGTCAACTTAAAGGAGCCCCCAAAGGGTATATGGTACTGTCCTGAGTGTAAACAGGAGATGAACAATAAGAAACTGAAGAAGAAGAGGTCCTGATTGTCCACCATTATTGGGATGGGAAGGTGTCGATACTGCCATTAAATCCCATAATGTCTATCACATGATAATGGCGTGATTGTCACGCCATTGTTTTTAGAATTTGGGAAACTGAAAAAATCAATAGAAAAATTTTTCATGAGTGAAAATTTTTGAAGATGGTTAGGAATTGTGCGATCAGTTACCAAAAGCTACGTTTAATAGTCTTTTCACCTGGTTGAAATAGTATAAGTTTTATTGCGTTCCACTATTCAACTCAATCGGCTACTCAAAGTAGACACTGTTATTCAGAGAATCTACTGTTGTTGTATTGTTTGTTTTATTAGTTCGTTGAAAGAGAACTCTATTGATATCAAATAATTACATTTATATATATTTGGAGTTCGTTACGGTGACGATAGAATCATAATAATAGTATTTTGGCAATGAGTTTTAGACGTGGAGGTTTCAATGCTGGCAGTCGTGGGGGACGTGGAGGTTTTTCTAGAGGAGGACGTGCCGGTGGTGGAAGATCAGCACCACAAGGTCCACCAGACACCGTATTAGAGATGGGTGCTTTCTTACATCCATGTGAAGGAGATATTGTATGTCGTTCCATAAATACCAAAGTCCCATATTTCAATGCCCCAATATATTTAGAAAACAAAACACAAGTTGGTAGAGTTGACGAAATTTTAGGTCCATTAAACGAAGTATATTTCACGATTAAATGTGCAGATGGTGTACAAAGTACTAGTTTTAAGGAAGGTGACAAATTCTACATTGCACCAGATAAATTATTACCGATTGAAAGATTTATTCCAAAACCAAAGGTAGCAGGTCCACCAAAACCAAAGGCAAAGAAGAAGAAGTCTGCGGGAACTGGTTCGGCAGGACGTGGTGGATTCTCTCGTGGTGGTAGCCGTGGTGGGTTCTCTCGTGGAGGCAGTCGCGGTGGCTTTTCAAGAGGTGGTGGCCGTGGCGGCTTTTCAAGAGGTGGTGGCCGCGGTGGCTTCTCAAGAGGTGGTGGCCGTGGTGGGTTCTCAAGAGGTGGGGGTCGTGGAGGTAGATTTTAAATGAGATGAAAGTGCACTTTCCTATTTTATTTATCATTGACTCTCAAATCTACTAATTTCTAAGGGGATTAATATTAAAGACTCAAATTATTTTCTAAATTCTTTTTTAACCTTGGAAATAATTCATCATCTAATTACTTGAAGTCATTTTTTTATATTTACATATATATGCCCACCTTTGTTGTTTATCTCTTTCTGTTATTGTTTGGTATTTGTACTATACTTTAAGAAAATATACTATCAAAAAATAAAACTTAAAAGAATAACATTATTCCTTTTTTGATTAGGGTAGGATCATAAATTATTTTATTCACGTAGTA
Organism: Cylindricascospora bacillispora; assembly: GCA_030573655.1. Classification (NCBI taxonomy): domain Eukaryota; kingdom Fungi; phylum Ascomycota; class Saccharomycetes; order Saccharomycetales; family Saccharomycetaceae; genus Cylindricascospora; species Cylindricascospora bacillispora. Next base: position 80,505 of record JAJMDR010000013.1, on the reverse strand, counting down.
GTTATGAGTGTGTTCTTCTTTCGTTTTAGTACCTAGCTCCCAGTATATAATAATAATAATAATAATAATAATAATAATAATAATAATACATTCTATAAATGAAATTTCTTCTTTTCTTTATCCATTTCAGGTTTGTGTTCCCATTCAGTGTCTTCCTTAATACCATTTTGTAGTCTTTTCAACTTCATGGTGAATTGAGGACCTAATTCTTGCAGACCCACTCGTTCATTTTCCTTAAAGACATAACGATGTCTTCTGAAAAAAATGTAATCTCTTTGGTTGTGTAAAGTAATAACTTGTCTACCTTCAAAATCAGGATTCTTAGGGAAGATTGATTGAAATAGCATTCCAACACTTTTACCCAAACGCGTTTGGAAATTATTCAATATCAATTCAGGGATATGACTTGTTGGTTTACCATGACCGACAATTTTTTTCACCTCCACAAACGAACTTATCTTGAAATAGTATGTAGGTCCTTCGGGTAAATGTATAAAAGTTAAACCAGTCACTTTTTTTTTATCTTCATTAATGATAATGATATCTGTGAAATTTCTATTATTACAAATGTCAACAATTTCCTTCAGCTTATAGCCAAATTTCCTCTTGACAAAAGTTACGTTAGGTAGAACTTCGATTAATATGTTTGCAAACTCGTAGGCACTTTTCTTTGCATTCAAGTTTGTGGTCAAGAAAATCTTAGGAGGATCGTTCTTTGTGTTGTTGAAAAATTTACTAACGTCGTTAGCAATGTCAGGATTGTCCAAATCGTTGTTGATAGTTTCATCATACACTCTCATGTTTTCGATTGTGTGTGTGACATTTTCCTTGAGTCTTTTTTCCTTCAATTCAGGATTCTCTCTCTCTTCTTTAGCTCTTTGTCTTCTCATAGAATGTCTTTCCTTATTCTTCTCATCCTTAAGCCTGGCAAAGAGATCCTGTCTCTTTTGCTTATTACGGATCTTGATTTCTTCAGCTGCCATTATTTAGTGATGAATTCCTCGATATGGTTCTCTCTCTCTCTTCCAGTGCTGTTGTATAAACTCTGGTAGAACAAGGGATGTAATTCTGGAATAACGTCTGCAATTGAAAGGAAATTCTTTTCTCAAACGAAACGAAGTGCTCAGCCAGAGACAGATGGAATCAAAAGCTCATCGAGGATTTTTATAATACTCTTTTTTTTCCTCGAGGAATAAAATTTTCTCTAATTTTTGCATCTTCTTAAATTTTTCACCTCATCGCATGGCGCTAGCAATCCCACATACACACGGTGCTACCACTCTGGGTTCTGCGATGTAAAGCAAGAGGTGTAAGACTAACGACAGCTCGACCCACACTACTAGGGAATTGCTCGAACACCATCACAAACTCATCGCAAGAGGAATCAAAAAAATTTAGTAAATATTTATTAATGTTTGGTCTTTATAACTAATTACGTACATATATATATATACATTAGGATGGTCATAACAAGCTTCAATAGTTGAATTCCTTCATCATTCCGCCCTTGGCAGGCCCTCTTTGCAAACCCTTGGATTGACCCTTCTGTAAAATCAAACCAATAATCTCTTCAACCTTCTTTCCGGAACCAAACTCGTTTTCCAGTTGTAACTTCGAAGCTTCACCCAATTCGCCTTCGTTTCCCTTGGCGTCGAGGTTGACGTAGATTTTATATATTTCCACAGCGTTGACCAAATTCCCCATAGTAGGGTCTTTGACATATTTGTCTACATTATCTTGTGAAGATCCAAACGCAATAAAATCTGTGTATTTGCCTTGGTAGAAGTATTTAACAGTTTCGGCCATGATGATGTTGTGTGTTTTAATTGGTAGTGATTTAGTTGCAGTCAGTTTGTCTTTTCGATAAATCTTGCTGCACTGTTCTGCTATCTACGATCAAGAGAGTGGGAGACAAAGGATCGGGTACAGGAAAGAACGATCCCTTTTATATATCAGTAGTTTCGTATGATCCAACTATTTTTGATTTTTTTGCCTCGAGAAAAGAAGGGGGCTAAATGTCAGTATTGTTATATAACATCTGCCCCTTACAAGGAGAGAGAGAGAGAGAGCATCCTCGAGAAAGGGGATTGTGTCTTTTTCCCCATGAAAAAATGTGCAGTATGAAATTCAAACAGTCTGATAATGAATAGTGAGTAAGTATAAACACAGTTATACAATAGTATAGATATGTGATAGTAGTATAGAGTGATGATACCTCGACGTACAGAAACTTGATTTCTATCTGGAAGAAGAAAGAGACTCTTTTCACAGCGAGATAATAAACACGGAAAATGGTAAAAAAATAACAAACTCAGGAATACTGTCGTTAAAGTGACACATTCGAGGCATTATTGCTAACAAGGACTTGGAAATGCAAAAAGAAACAAAACTTGAATTGGGAAATTAATTATAACAACAAATATAGTAATGATAATAATAGAAGTACAAGCACGACGGTGAGAATAACAATAAAAAATGAAGACCAATATTCATGACAATAAAAATTAAATTCTTGAAAGGAAGAGGTGTGTGCTTAAATAATAGCAAATTTAGAATTTTAAAGGCAGGATTAATAACAACAATATCAGAAGAATTGAATTAAATTGAATAGAAATAGTAGTAACAACAGTAAACAAGAGCCATTCTTGATGAAAACTAAAAATTAGAATAAACATATCAACAAAAATAAAAACAGAAACAGAAACAGAAACAGAAAATGAGAATGAAAATGAAAATGAAAATGAAAATGAAAATTACTATGCAAACATAAATTCAGTCATTCCAAGGTCTAAACGATTCAACATATCGGTTCTTGAATTAACAAACGCTTGAGTATCTTGTACATATACTTGTGGAGAAAAGACATGCGCAGCTTGACTTACGGACGATGGAGAGGTTGACTGTCTAGTTAAATCACCAACATACATATTTTGATACCCTGGTAGTAACGTGGAAATTGTTGCATTTGTGCTCGAAGTGGCACCATTATTGGAGGTAGTACCTGCACTCATTGAATCGAACATTGATTCTTGGAGAATTGACCCATTAAAATTTGAAGAATTGTTATTATGAAATAAATTTGACACAGGGTTATACCCAAAGATGGACTCGGTTGATAACTCTGGTTGTGGTACATTATCAAGAGATGGAGGTGATGACGGTGATGATGATGAAGGAATATTATTCGACGATACTGGGATACTCAAAGTTGGTTGATTCGCTTGTTTAGCTGATCTACCCCATGATAACCTGATTCTAGAGTTGGCAATTGGAAATCCTTGCATTTTTGCAATGGCAGTTTCAGCAGAAATTCGATCGACATATTGAACAAATCCGCAACCTTTACCTGTGGGAATCTTGACATAAACTATCGTACCAAAAGGTTGAAAATATGCCTTAAGTTCGGATTCGGTAACAAAAGAGGACAGTCCACCAATGAACACGGTGGTGTTATTCGGATCTGTAAAATGATTACTTGCAGGTGATTGTTGGACAGGGTACAAAAATTGTGAAACAGTTTTTAAATCAGATGGATTCATTCTTGAAGGTCTGTTCAGATTACTTTGTACAGGTGCATTGTGGCCTGTTTTTTTAGGTAAACGTGGATCCACAATTGAACCTCCAGTGTTTGATTCGCGCTGTTGACGATACTTACCACCTGTTAAACCAATTTTTATAGCTCTACCATTTAAAAACACACCTTGCATTTCTTGCAAAGCTTTCTGGACTTCAAGTGGATCGTTAAACTTAACAAACCCATAACTCTTTGAAACGCCCGTGATAGGGTCATAAACAATTTTAACACTATTTGTTGAGGAATAAATATTTGAAAACAATTCAAACAACTGAGACTCAGTTACGTTTGGAGCCAAATCACCGACGAATATGGAGTTATTGTTAGAATTTTTTTTAAAAGCATTAGAACCAGTGGAGGATACGGCCCAGTTCAACTTTAAATGCTTTTGCGGGAAGCCTGGAATCGGAACTCCATCTTTCAACAAAGCATTTGATGCATGTGCTGAAGAGGGGAAATCCACAAAACAATAGCCTTGGTTGATCTTTTGACCAGGACGCATCATAGTATTGCTGTTGTTGACAATAGGATTGTTGTTCCACATCATCTTGACATTGATATTACCCTCTCCTAATGCGCTCCAGATCTGTTTTATCACATTCTCATCCCAAGTGGGATCCAAATCGCCCATGTATAACTGGGTTCCTTTAGCTTGGTTTGCCAAATTATCATGATGCAATACATGACCAGCGCCAATCATTTCAGTTGACGGATTGGAAGATTTGGCATATTGTTTGTACAGTGACATTCGAGCCTGCAAATGCTTTTTCGAAACTATTTGTTATTTGTACAATCTGAACTGCTTAAACGTTTTTGTTGAAGCTATTATGTCGGTTCGTTAAATATCCCAAACAAATAGAAACAAAAAGACAAAAAAAGAGCCACCAGGTTTTCCACAAAAATTAGGGTCAATTAAATAAAATCAAACTAATGATTTCAGGTTTTAGATGCGTGTTCTTTGGTTGTTGTTATTTTTAACTGAACTTACTACAGTCGTTTGCATGTTTATTTAAATTTTTTATCAGCATTTTTTTTCACCTGAAATTTTTAAACGTGTCAAATACGATTAGTGCTGAAACTTGAAATCATATAGAAATTCAGTACATAATATGAAGATCAAATATAGAGGGTATATACATACATTAATAATTGTCTTTAAAGTAGTGTTACAATTGTTGGTGTCAATGGTAGAAGGATATGGAGGGAATAATTTAAAAGTGCACACTATTTTTCATCATAATCTGTGTTGGTATTAGGGCTATCCGTATGCGATGACGACGTTATGAGCGAATCTTTTGTTGTATTCTTGAAAATCGCATTCCCATCCTTGTTCCTCTTAATTTGAGTGGCAGTGTTCTTTATAGTGGTTGGTCTGTTCGTCTTGGTATTTTGAGTATTTTGTGAAATCTTACTTATACGGAATCTATTTCTGGTATCCTGGTATGGGTTCTGTTTGGCTCTTCTTATATTGGAATTGTTATTTGTATGTTTTTGTTGTGAATGTCGTGTAGTTCCTTGCTGAAGCGGCAGTGATGGCATTACTTGTTGTTGTTGTTGGTTTTGCTGTTGGGATGATGGCATCACTTGTGGTGATTGTGATTGTTGGAAGTGGGGTGGATAGGCTATAGTTGAAGATAAAGGTTGGTTCATATAACTTTCCATTCCGTTATCAGACACTGTTCTCAGGGGAGACGAAAAATATTGCCATATGTTTGCAAGAGAGTTGGTTCTCCCTCCAGGAAGCATTTGTGTTCGGATTGGCGAGAATTCAAATTCAGGCCCTTTTTCCATGTATGGATAAGCCGGTGATGGCACAGATTGTTGTGATGACTGTGATAACATGTTGGTATTGAAATATTGTTGAACACCTGGTGCTATGTCAGTAAAATGGAACATGTCTTCCATCGGGCCATGGCTAAATGACACATCTGCTGGGGGATTAAGATCTGGAAATGAACCGGGGAATATGGATACACCACTCAGTGGTGCCTGTGGATAAACAAACTGAGCCCTATTATTATTATTATTATTGTTATTATTATTATTATTATTGCTGTTGTTATTGTTATTGTTGTTGTTGTTATTGTTGAAATTTGCATTAATATTGGTATTGTTATTGCTGCCGTTGTTGCCAAGCATTGGATACAAATAGGGCGAACTAGACGGCATATATCCCATAGAATCTATATATGGAGTAGTTCCATAACTTCTTGGCATTGGTGAATTAACATAAATTTGTTGGGCCTGTATTTGAGATCGGTCATTGAAATTATCATTTGTGTTTTCTGTATGGGCAGATTGGGGTTTTGTTCCTGCATTATCCATTCCCCCCTGTGTGCCTTGTTTTAGAATATTAATCGGATTAGAAGCATCCATGTTTGAATGACCAATATTATCTTCACATGTATCTGGTCTTATTTCATCAGATTGACCTGTAGTTTGAGTATTACTAACAAAACTGGAAAAATAGGCAAATGGGTCTGCGGTGGGTGGAGGCATTGAGGAGAATGTTGAACTTAATGGTATTGGGAAAGATTGGTGTTGTGCACTCATTGGGTCCACATAGTCTTTGAAATTATTTAAATTTTCGTAAAACAACGCTGTTTGTGGTATTGGTCCGGTATACTGGGAATTAACCATATTATCCGAAGCATTATCTGCTTCAATATATTCCACAGGGAAGTAATCGTTTTGTAAATCGTCTTCCTCTTCCGCGGGTTCTTCTTCATGTTTCGTTTTAATATTTTGCTCATTTAAATTCAAACGTCCGTCATCGTTTCCTTGTGTTGTTGCCGTTGTTACTACAGGTTCCTCTATTATATCTTCCTCTTCCTCTTCTAGTTTCGGGAGATTCATATGTGATTTTGGTTTTTTATCATTATGATTTCCCGTATATATACTAGATAAGTCTTCATCATTCGGCAGGTATGTCCTCCTTATGCTAGCGAAATCCTTTGGAGTTTTATTTAATTTTTGAGCATCAGAAGTATTCGAGTCATTAGAGGAGTCGAACTTCTTCAAATGACAGTTAAATTGAGTGGCCAAAGACTCAGTTGAGTCCATGTCATAAGTAAACGATAATGCAGGCTCGTTAACTGCTACAGTGCAACATTGCTGGTTATTCTCTTGTCTTTTCAAATCTCTCTCAAGAGCATCTAAAAACAATTTCTCATGTGGGACACTGAACCAAAAGAACACTTTTTGTTTCTTTTGAGTCTTTAAGCACATATTCTTAAAAAGGAATGCTAAAAAAGATGACTTCGGCTGTTCCAGGGTGGAATGCACCCCACATCTCAAGGTCCTTAAGTCTGAGAATATACCTTCTTCGAATTTCTTCCTTTGAACAATCTTTCTGCCAAATTTGTTCATCTTATAAAGGCAGACTTTTACAATATCTGTACCAGTAATATAAAATAAATTATTCCAAAACACACACGAAATGAAACCTTGGTCATCATTTAGGTAATATCGTCTAATGATCTGGTTCTCGTGCCAATTTAATGGTGCCGAATTGAGGAAGAAGTCTAGATCGTCCAGCAACCGTAAAGATTCCTGTATCGTGTATTTATTGTGTTTCTTGTTTTTTTTTGAACCAGACATCGTGCCGTCATCGTTCATAATATCGTCGGTCTTCAAGACCTCCTCTAATCTGCCACTAATATGTTTCATAATTGACTGATTCCAACAATGCTACTCGTGCGGGTATCAATAATGGCGGTGCGGTGAGGATGCAATGGTTGGTGTTGAGTTATTGTTCTATTTGTTTATACTTTCTACAACATTTGAAACTTAGGAAGATCTTTGTTTTTAAATGGAATTTTTCAGAATCTCGAACGTGAATCCCAATAGGATATACGCATATATATATATAAGTGAAGAAAGGTACGTATAATTGTATGTACATGTCTATGTATTGGGTTGCTGTTTCAATTGGACGATCGCATCTTGGCTCAACTGGATAATGTTGGGGCAATTATCCTGGAGAAAACAGTGTAGGACGTCAAGTGAGTCGACGTTTCTAATAAATAATACATAACTTGTCAGTTGTAAAATGAAATAATAGTCCACGGCAGAATAGTCCTTTATATAACCGTCCAACTGGACGAGGAAACGATGGGCCTGTTCTGTGAGGCTAGTTAGCACGGCTTGGATCTCACTGGGAGCAGAGGACAGCGTCGGTATGTCCACAATATGATAAGATAGTATGTAGTCTACTATTGTGGGATATCTTGTATTAGTGTTCATACGATGTAACAACATTGAATTTAACTTGTGGAGGTTGTTTAGTCGTGTCCATTTGTTATCGTTGTATTTTACGTCGGGATAGTATACTTCCATTATCTTGTCGTTTAAGACCAATTGTAAGATTATATGATCGTACAAGAGTGTATCTAGTAATTGCGACAAATAGTATGTTTTAGTGTTTGAAATCATATTCCCATGCAATTGATTAATTGCACTCTGACAGCTTCTCACTGTGGTATTATCTTCCAATATCAAAGGGAAGTCGTAATTAATAAATGAGTTCACGGATAATACGTCGACATAATATTGGTGTGTCGTATATTCATCAGTCAGTTCCATCGGAAAGGTCAGCTTGTTCTTATGGATAAGGGACAACTGTAAGAACAAACTCAAAGGATCTAGCGACACCAAGATCCCCAATGCCTCATCATAACGCACGTTCAGTACACCTAATGCTATGTTGTCGTGATTGAACCCATCGTTGACGCCGCCACGACCCTTCATTACGTATTTCTTGCTCCTTATGAGTCGTTTCATGGACAAGTCCTCGTTGAGGTCCTCATCGTTATATGTCTTCAATGGAAACACCATGAAGAGACCTTTAATGGGTGAGGGGATGTCTAACCATGCCATCATGAACCGTTGGCTATGTTGTCTTTGATCTTAAACTGTGCTTTTGTTGTGTTTTGTTGAGTCACGGCTTCATGTGATTGTCCTTGTATTATTTAAGACCTCACAAATTTTTATTCTATACTCTTCTCTTGGTTTCTTTATTTCTTTAAAAACCCTAAACAATAACTCTATTCTAGGTGACTGGACCTATATAAGACTACTACCAATACCGTATCTCAATTAGACTTGTGTATGCTGTTTTTATGCTCATCAAACAATTTAAGGAAGAAGAATTTTGTTTGACTTTTTAAAATTTTAAAGTTCCATTGTTCTTTTGAGAAGGCTTCTCAAAGATAAGAAGAGAACAAGCTGGAAGGTCTACCATAGGAGAGAGCAGTTTACAGGCACCAAGCGAGGAGGAGCACATGCATAGGACGTTTTATTCTTATTACATGATATTATTTTATATATCTATAGAATAATAATAACAATAAGGAATAGGACAAGGCTTTTTTTCTTTTCAAGTTTTACTACACATCATGTCTATGGATTATGAAATTTACAAAGAAGGTGGTATTTTAAATAATAGATATCAGAAGATCGAAGATATTAGTGAAGGCTCTTATGGTTATGTTTCTCTGGCTAAAGATACCAAGGAAAAAAGGTTAGTCGCTATTAAGTATATTTTCAAGTTAGACGATGACGATGATGATGACGATAACAATAACCATAATGCTACGAAATACAATAATGATAATAATAAGGTGACCATTTCTCGTCGCGACAAGATTTCTTCCAAGATTAAATCGAGGTTATCGAACAACATCTGTTTGGAGGCCTTATACGAGGTGGAAATTCATTCGAAGATCGGGAAGCATGATCATATAGTGAACTTGTTGGATTATTTTGACTCCTATCTTATCATGGAATATTGTCATGGTGGTGATCTTTATGAGGCTATTAAAGATGATCTAGTTCCTAGAAATACCAAGAAGATCAAAAATATTATTACACAAATAATGGATGCAGTTGAATTCGTTCATAATAAGGGTATCTTTCACAGGGATATTAAACCAGAAAATATTTTAATCACAAACCTTTTGGAATGGAATATTAAGTTAACTGACTGGGGGTTGGCCACCACAGATGAAACCTCCTTGGATAGAAATGTAGGCAGTGAAAGATACATGTCACCAGAATTGTTCGAAAGTAATTTGGATTTGAATGAACGAAAGGATCCTTACCAATGTAACAAAGTGGATTTATGGGCAATGGGTATTGTCTTTTTGAATATTGTCTTCCATAAGAATCCCTTCAAGGTAGCAAATCAAACTGATAAGTCTTTCTGTTACTTTGCCGCTAATAGGGAGGCCCTATTTGACGTGTTTTCTACCATGACTTATGATTTTTTTCAGGTCTTAAGATACTGTTTAACGATTGACCCTAACAATAGAGAGTTGAGTAAAATGAGACAAGAATTAAACAATTTATCTGAATTTACTCTGGATGACTCGTATTATAATTCTAAAGAGAGAGATGATGAAGATGATGTTACAGGTAAGAACAATTCTTCTTTAGATGACGATGATGAATCTATCTTCACATCTCAACCAAGAATTATTCCGCCTTCTTCAGCACCAATGTCTATGTCTATCTTACCTCCATCTTCTGTTGCTTCTTCTTTGTCTTCTACGTCTTCCATTAAAGTTAAAAATAATAACATCGACGCAACTGGTGCTGGGAACAATCTATTGGCTATTTCACCAAGAAATAATGATGCAGATAATATTAACAATCAAAATAATGACCATTATGTTCCTCCATTATTAAGAGAAAGAGCTAATTCCGCAGGAAAGTTCAAATTTACCAAAAAATCGCACAATTCTAATGCCATAAAAATTGACAATAATTATAATAAACACAACAATTATAATCATTTCTATAATAACAATCATTATTCACGCAATAATAATTATCACAACTATTACAATAAAAAGAAAAAAAGTACTATAATACAAAACTCAAGAAAACCACTAGGCATTCCAACCCCAAATACTCACATTAATTCCTTTTTCCATGATTTCAAAGCTAAAGAAACTAATGATCATTTTAACACTAGAGATTTTTTCACACCTCCCAGTGTGCAAAACAGATATATTGAAGGAATTTTTACTTCTAACAAACAATATAAAAGAACAAACAATAATAAACAATTTTTGCATAAGAATTATAATAATACCAATTATAATAATCCTAACAAATCCAGACCTCGTACAGCAGGTACCTCATTTTCATCTTGCAATGGAAAATTACCCGTTCCAAGATCTTATAATAACAGCTATTCCGGTAGCTTGGGATCAAATGGTCGACGTGATTCATTTTCTATTCATCATTCTCCAAGTGGTACGTATGTTCCTCCAAATGTTAGGAATAGCTATCACCAAAGTTACGAAAATAGAAATTCACCAAAATTCCGTGATATTTCAAGTGTATTAGATGAATCATATAATACATATCATGAACAATATTCTCAACATGATAATGGCACGAATAATACTAACTCGAATAATAATAATAATTTATACGAACATGATTCTGATGACATCCTATTTACTTTGGAGGAAAGTGATAATGATTTTATTCATGAAATGGATAAATTATCACTCGAGGAAACTAGAAATGATTCAGCACATAATTCCATATTAAATAGGAAACCCAAGAACAATAACGAATTACCAGATCTTCTAAAATCACCAATATTGCCTGAAGCTAAACTAAACTATGGGGGGATCTTCCATAGAAATAGAAGCAATAAAAGTAATAGAAGCAATAGTAGTCATAGTAGTGGGGTGCTATCAAATAGAAACATGTTGACACCTAATCAATTATCTTCCGCTATGAACGATAAGTATCATAAGCCTGGTGTTTACGTTCCACCGCACCATAGAAGGAACTCGCATAATGTTGTTGGTACAGAGAGTAATTTCTCGCTATTGAGAGATCATTTTACCAATGGTGGGACGTATAGTGGTAGACGTAATAGTTATGCCCCAAATCACACTATGAATAACAATATGACTAGCAATAATAATATTCCTAACCATAGTCATTTTAAGAAGAATCATCCGCCAATGCATTTTCCTAAAACAATGGTACCACACTCTGGGAGTACTATTGCTATACAAAATCAAGATGTGTTTGCTGATTCATATGACGACGCATTAATCTTTGAGGATGATGAAGATTTACTAGATTCTAAAGCTAATACGAGTAACGTCAACAACAATGATGGGTTGTTTCCCGATGAAAGATCAATGTTTGGACCGTATGATATATATACCAAGAAGAGGGTCCGTGATCGTAAGTCGAGTCACATTCAAGATGAAGTTGTTGGTTCGTTAGAGCAATATAAAAACAACTGGTTATTATTACAACAGCAACAGCAACAGGATTGATGATACTGATTTTTTAAGCATCTGAGCTCTTTTTTATTTTTTTCTTTTTTTTTTTTAATTTTGCAGTTGTTTTTTTATTTTGTTAATCGTATATACTCTATTATATCAAACAGATTATATAATGTCTTTTTTTATCTCAAGTTGTCATTATTTATTGTTATTACTTTGAATTTATAGTATACATTAACTCATTACATATATGCATATATAAGTTTCTTTTTACTTATTTCTTACTTATTTTTTTACTCGAACCCTTCTTACCAGAATTGTTAAAGCTGCTTTTACTTATAGAAACTGTCTTGGTGTTATCAGAGTTCATAGACTTGTTGAGTTTATTTACGATCTCTCTGTCTTGTTTACTCTTCAACGTCCTAGCCTCCTGGAATTTCTCCTTAATGAGATTCTCTTTAGCGATATATCTCTTAATTCTATTCAATTCCACAAAAATCTTGTTCAAATCTTTAAAATCTATAATCTTCATCAGCGCAAACAACAAAGATGAGAGTATATAAGCATACGAGTTCAAGATATGTAATTTCTTGGACTCCACCTCGATTCGAGCAGTTGAGACGTCGGAATCGTCTGATATATATACATTCAGTAGCTTTTCATTTAATGAGTCCTTGACAAACCCGTCCACCAACGGCTTCAAGAGGGCCAGCTGTTTCTTCATATTTTTGAGGTACGGAGATATTTTATTCAAATCCTCCTTCTCCATGATGACAAAGCTGGTTGTATTGCTGTGTGTGCTGCTGCTGCTACTGCTGGTGACCCTATCGTCTCTACCTGCCTATATCCCTCCGCCTTCTTTTGAATGGAAAGCTTTTGACTGGTCAATTCGAGATGAGATGAGCTTTTCCCATCAATTATCAAAAGTAAATTTTTCAGTGTTCTCTTACCAGTGGCATGGCATGGGTCTTTGTGAAGACACGGCGCTACCACCTTTTAAGATAAGAACTGACCCAAGCCCACTCGGTAAAGAGAGACGTGTCCAAGCTGCAGTGCTTAATGTACAGGACTGTGGTTGCAAGGGACACACTTGTAATCGGTATATATCCTGGTTACATTCCTGGTGTCCTAATAAGGATTTGTTTGCCCCTATTCTCTCCATTCCACACGTGATGATCGACACTATGGAAAATCCCCTACTTCCTCTGGAGGGAACAAGATCAAATAAACATGGAAGCGGATTTGTTGGTACATTTTATCGATTATATAAAAGGACACATCCCGAAGGGACAATTGGACACAAGGTCATCGCTGTGCTAAAGAGAAAAGACTAAAGAGAAGGAGAGAAAAAGAGTAACGGACTGTGGTTTGTCGTATTTGAAGAATCAGGTCGACTGAAAATTACAGACACAGAACCTCTAACAAAATGGCCAAAAATCATAACTTGCTGAACATTCTCAGCCCACACCACCATCATAAGAAGAGCAGCAGCATGAGCAGTAAGATCTCGGACCATGTTGATAAGAAACCGAAGATGTCGAGCAAGTCATTGTCGTCGCCTAAGAAGCCTAAGGAAGCTGTCGTGACGCCCTCTCCATCGCCTACATTGCCAACGTTCTCAAACACAGCTCCTGTTTCGAATATTTCTCTTGAAACTGGTGTGAAGATGGACCCGAAGGAGGTTGCACCAAGCGAACAGCCCGGTCTTTTTAATATGCCCATCTTTGTTGATATTCCAATGGACCAGCCGGTTATTGCTGGTGATCCTGCCAATGCGACTCAGTCCAATGAGGCTATGAACACTACTGCTGGCGTAACGACTGCCAAGGACACAGCTAACAAGACTGAGCTGGCAGTTGCTTCTGTGTCCGCAACACCTAATGATGCTGCCTCTGGGACCACTAAAAACGGTGGGCCAGATCACGTGCGTGACAAATCGAAGGTTCCTCCCCCCGGTAGTGCTACCACCGCCACTGCAATTGCTGCCGCTACGGCTACGGTATCAGCTGGTATTGCAGAAGCTACATCTACTTCAGAGAATTTAGACATTAGGAAATCGTTTTTAAAGACCTTGGATGATTTATTGACTCCTCCTTTAGAGACAGTTGTGGATGCCGGCACCGTTGTCACAGGTGCTTTTGATAGTTCGTCGAAAGTTGGAGGCGAAGGCGACCACAAGGTCAAAAGTGATACTACTTTAGAGCCACCAGTTGGTTCCGGAGATCTAAAATTAAATCAATTTGTAGAAGGAAGATATGGTTACACCGTACCACAAGAAGAATTAGAAAAAATCGAGAAGTCGAGGCAAATGGCAAATTCCACTCCTAACTTGGTAACCACTCCAGGGAGAGTAAGATCGAACTCTTTACCAAAGGACACACATATGTTAGAAGGAGGAGATGTTAATAAGTCTGCTAAACAAAATCATAGAAATAGCGGTAATATTACATCTTTAATCGTGAATAATACAAGACACAGAGTAAGCAGCATAACTTCGTCGTTGTCTCCAACAGGTCATAATGAAAATGAATATGCATCCTCAGATACAAGTCCGTCTGGTGTAAGGAGATCATCTGGTGAACGTAGGCCCAGGTCTATGTCCAAGAAAATTTTCCCCAAGAGATCATTTTCGCCAACATCGATAGGAATGAAAGTTTTACCTATACCGTCTCCAGGTAGGCACCACTCTAAAAGTAAAGGAAAGAACCGTTCATCTACAGTAACTACTTCTTCGTCTAAGAAAAAATCATCTGGGAAATTTACTTTGACTAATATAGAGTATGCAAATCAAAGAAAAAATATGGAATTTCATAATTTATTCAAAGATTCAGATTTAAATTCAGATGAAAAATTAATTTCTGAGTATCCGTGTGCCTTGTCTCGTGATATCTTACTTCAGGGTAGATTGTTTGTTACAGATGCCCATTTGGCATTTTATTCTAATATATTAGGTTTTGTCAATACTACTCTGATTGCATTTAGAGATATTGTTCAAATTGAGAAAAAAAGCACCGCTGCAATCTTTCCTAATGCTATTTCAGTGGATACTATAAATTCAAAATATTTGTTTGCTTCATTTCTTTCAAGAGATTCTACTTATGATCAAATTGTGGATATCTGGAAACAAATCATCTTAAATAGAAGGTTAAAGAAAACTTCAAGAAGTGGTAATGAAGATATTGACCTCGATGACGAAGATTTTGATGAGTTAACTGACAGTGATAACAGTGATTCTAATGATGAGGATGAAATTGGTGTGGAACATTCAGATAATGAAGACGGTGTATCGTATGTGTCAAATGGTTCAGCCCCAACCTCAGACATGGCTGAGCAAGCAGATGATTCTTCTGTGCAAGAAGCAAGTGTATCTAAGAAGTCCGGCAAAGAAGATAGCCCCATGGGGCCTTTGAAACATGCTCCAACTTCGATGGATTACAGCACTGCAAGTAACGAGAAATTGATCAACGAAACAATAATCAATGCGCCTATGGGTAAAGTTGTGAATATTATTTTTGGTGATGAATCCAGTTGTCTGACAGAAATTTTGAAAACCCAAAAAAATTTTGACATATCTCCAATTCCACCAATAATTGGTCCAAAAAAACGTGAATATACTTATACAAAACCTATTTCCGCTCCAATTGGTCCTAATAAGACAAAATGTCAAATTTCTGAAACTCTAGAACATTACGACTTGGAGAATTATTGCCACTTTGTTCAAATTTCTAAGAATCCAGACGTTCCTGCAGGTAATTCGTTCCACGTCAAGACTACGTTTATTTTCACTTGGGATAATAATAATACTACTAAATTGAGGATCTATTTAGCCGTTGTTTGGACCGGTAAGAGTTGGTTGAAACCTGCCATTGATAAAGCCACCACCGATATTGTTATCTCTACAGTGAAGTCTTTTGTTGCACTAGTTACGAAATATGTAGCTCAGCCAGCTAGAATTCCTAAAGGAACACGTAAAGCTAAGAAGGCTTCTGTAAAAGAAGAACCGGGTGATGTTGAAGATGATGATGATGATGGAGGTAACACTCTTCCAAAAATGGAGCCATCTAAACATGCCCCAACCGAAGCAAAAATTGAGAAGGGAAAATCGGATACACCGATTACTGAAAAGGTTAATATACCTGCTCCATTGGGTTCAGTTTATCAACTATTGTTTGGTGATGATACATCATATTTGCATAAGATCGTTGAAAAACAAAATAATTTTGATATTTCAGCTATTCCTAAATTTTCTAATAATACAAGAGAGTATACATATATCAAGAGGTTGAATAATTCAATGGGTCCAAAACAAACAAAATGTTTAATAACGGAGAATATTCAACATATGGATCTTAACGATTATGTTTTAGTTGAACAAATCACTAAAACTCCTGATGTCCCATCAGGCAATAGTTTCACTGTTCATAGTAGGTTTTATTTGTCTTGGGATACCAACAATACTACTTCTCTAAGTGTGATCACCAGTATCGTATGGACCGGTAGATCGTTACTCAAATCCGCAATTGAGAAGGGTTCTATTGATGGACAAAAGGGTAGTACCAAGGTTTTAATCGATGAACTAAACAATATTATTTCAAGTTCGGGTTCAAAGAAGAAGAAAGGTAAAAAATCCAAAGGCGGTGCAAAATCAGAATCAGATGTCAAGAAAGAAGAGACTACTTCCATCACTTCAGGAGGTACTGAAAGTACGGATACTTCGGCTGAATCAGGTGGTATCCTGAATTCATTACTTGAAAATTTCGATATCACATCTATTTCAGGAATTGCGACTATCGTTATATCGCTAATCTGTTTTATTTTTCTAATCCGTTTCTTGTTCTCATCCTCAGGCAAGCGTATTGAAATGGAATTGTTAAGACCTGGAAGAATTATTATCGATGGCAGTGAGTACAATTATGTACCAAGTTTCAAGACTCTATATGATGTTTATGAAGAAGATATCAGAAAGAGTAAAAGACAAGCATCTAGATACTACGGAGGTAACATCATTGCTCAAACTGAAACACAACTGTGGGACTGGGTTAATGATAGAGGTAACTCCACAAATTATGCTGGAACACAAAGCCATGAGAAATACGATCATGAAAAGATAGACCATCATAAGTTACAAGATCTGATGGAAACAATAAAGGTCACAGAAATGCAATTGCAGGAAATGAAATCTATGTTAGATTCCATGAAATTTAAGGCGAAACGCCTAACATGATATTTATGCTTCTAAGTTGGAGCAAGTTGTGAGTGTTTTTATTAATCTAAATCAATGATAGAAAGTATCCAAACGAAGAACTTGACGAAGTAATTGGACGAAAGCATCCTTTTTATTATTGAACTGGTTTCGTTCCCTCTTTTGGTATTGTGCAAATATTTTTTTATTCTTTCTTTTTTGTTAATATTAGTTGGTGTTTCATTATTCCTATTCTTATTACTGTGGCTACAGTTGCCACACTTTCCTTTATTTTGATCTACTAATTTTGTCGACATTCAATCGGTTGACTTAGAGGAGTATTCTATTTACAATCTTTTAGGACTGGTAATCATATTATTGTTTTAATTTTTTTTTTCTAATGTATTTTGTTATATTTTAATCAGTTATTTAATTTGTACTCACTTTCATATAATTATTAATTTACTATGCATCTGATATGTCTATGGTTGTAAATTTGGGTTCGTCTGCTTCTTTTAATGTCATTTTCTCTGTTACCCGGAGAAAAGGAATATTTTGGCATTAGCCGCCGGATATTTAGATTTTGATATATAAGGGCTCGAAATTAGAAAGTGAACTACTTTTCTCAAAACCTAACCTGGAGTTCTACAACAAAGAGAAATACGAGAAAAGTGCGAATCACAGGGGTTCTCTATTATTTATTTTTGGTAGAAATGATGGGGGATGACAAGGAAGAGGTTAAGAAACTAGAAGCTAAAATTACAAAAAATAAGACAGCTGTATCCCAGTTGGAATGTCAGTTTAAAGAATTGCTATTAAAATTCGAGTTAGATTCCAATACCACTCCTACGCAAATCACGAAAAGGCATATTAAAGAATTGAAAACTTATAATGAACTGAGAGACTTGGGTTTAAGATTAACTCAAATAATAGCTGAAGAAAAGCAATGTAAATTAAAAGACGTCTTTGATGAAATGGGAACATCAATGACTGACTGATGGCCTAATGGAAAATCCATGGCCCTCATATTCTAGCTATACTCTAACCGGTGGTAATTCCTAACGCCCCTCTGCACGTATAGATTGGCTGGCTATCTGAATTTGTTGAGTTATTAGCCGTCTCGTGATCTCGTGCGCTTTGTCTATGGAAACTGGAGCTATCATCATCTATTTCGAAAAAATAATTATGGCGAAGCCACGGGTGTTATGACAAATAAGGAAGTGTATAAAAGGAAGACACTAGTTTTTGCTACTGAATAACATTGTTACAGTTGCATTGACAGTTGCTGCTGTGTTTTTGTCTGCTATCAACTAATAGCTTATAAGTTTCTAAATATCTGAATAATAATCTTTTAAACAGAACAATTGTGTTTTTTTTGGATATCCTTCCAAATTCCAGAGGTTTATACAGTATCCATATCGGTTTTTCTTCATGTATTACAACCCATAATACGACTACATATGCATACTTAAGGAGAAAACAGATGAGATTTTCCAACCGAATAATTGTAGTTTTGTTGCTAATTGCTTCATTTTCTGAACTTCGGTTAGCATCTGCTTGGGGAAGAGATTATTATTGGAGGGCAGATCCAGAGGATGAACAATCAACATCACTACACAATATTATACCTTCAGCGAATTCATTAGAATTCAAATTTTCTAAGAACAAGCTTAAAGATAGATCAACTAATAATTATATACCACAGTCTACTACTGTGACTGAAACTAAGGTTGCGAAGGCTAAAAGTCTATCCGCCACTCGATTTGCTGATGTCAAAAAACGAATAACTGGTGAAGTGGGATTAACAAATTCCTTGGCTCAGGTAAATGCCAGAAATAAGGACTTAATTCCACGACCTTCAGGCTTCAGATATTCATCTATTGTTAATTCAGAGCCTGAATCACCATTTCCTGTCAGAAAGTCATTAGATCTTCTAACCATCTCCAACATTTTGTTGGCATCAGATGTGGAAGGTGGTCTGCATTGCATAAGCAGAACTACAGGAAATGTTATCTGGTCCATAAATTCAACTAGTTTGGTTGATATACGTGAACCTGCACACTATTCCCATAATGAAACTCTTATAATAGAACCGTCTGGAGATGGTAATATTTACTACTTCAACATATTTCAAGGCCTTCAAAAACTCCCTGTGTCTATAAAACAATTGATTCTAACGTCCCCTATACATTTAAAGGCCAACGTTGTCATGGATGATCTTGGAACGATAGTGGAGGATGAAAAGATTTACACAGGTTCTAGAAAGACGACAATGTATACTATTGACATTCGTACTGGTGAAGTTCATTCCATTTTTGGTGATCCCAATATAGCAGATAGTGAAAACACACATAAACTTTTAGGTTTTTCCAATAATAATGATAAACATACGATTATCATAGGAAAAACAACATATCAGTTATGTATCCACTCGAAGGATGGATCTTCATACAATGTAACATACGTTACATGGCAACCTAACTCACTCGACGCTCATTTGGCAATGGATAATAAACTATCGAAGGATGGTTTGTACATTTCACCATTTAGGGACAGGACCCTAATAGCTGTTGATACGGCACTGAAATCTCCTAAATGGGTTTCTCAAAAATTCTCTGGCATAGTTGTTAATTTGTTTGACCTCTATATGGATAGTCAAACAAATGAAATGGTTTTAGTGAATCATCCATTCGGTAATGTTAATCCAAATGTTAATATAAATAAGGTCTTTCTTGCTCGAACAACGTCTGGTTCATGGTTTGCTCTTTCCAGTGAAGCTTACCCTTCATTGGTTGAAGCAGCACCTTTATCGAAGTATGCGCAAAAAGTGGAATCTAGAACTTCATCTTTATTAAATAACAAAGAATCATTTGATTCAGCCATATATGGTGTGCATAACTTGAAAATATCTGATTATCAGGAAATTATCAAACCTGGTACTTCGAACAATGACGATGCAAGTGGAAAAAACACTGATTATGAATTATCATTACGATATGACTCAAATAATATTCGCAAAAACGAATTGATAGAATATTTATCACCAAATGACATAGAGCTATATAGACAAAAAATTCATCGAGAAATCATGCATACAAAGAAACCAAAACAAAGAATATTATTATCTTTAGGAGGTAAAATAATCTTGAGATTTATTGAGGTTCTATCCATATTATTATTAACTTTGATTTTATTAGGAATATTGATAAAATGGCGTCTAATACCTCCTTTATTTGTTTCTCTGGAAAGACTGGGGCTTGTAGATAATGGAAAAGAGGTGAGTAACAACCAGAAGGTAAAATCCGATAGTGGAACTACTCCTCTACAAACTGATCTCAACAATTCTTCGAAGCAAGGACCACAAAACAATAGTAATTTAGATAATACGGGTAATGATGGAAATCTAAATCAAGCAAAAGTAGAAAATCGAAAAGAAGAGGAAGAGAAGGAAGATGAGCATGATGTTGTTGGGGAATTAGTTGATAGAGTAAACAAAAGAGTCAAAAAGGGGGACACTACTTCTGACAGACCTGAAACTGGAGATGATTTGAAACATTTGACAATCACTGATAAGGTCCTTGGTTACGGATCTGCAGGAACTGTGGTTTTTCAGGGTTCTTTCCAAGGAAGACCAGTTGCTGTTAAGCGAATGCTTTTAGACTTTTGTGATATTGCTTCCAGAGAGATCGAATTACTAACAGAAAGTGATGACCATCCCAATGTCATCCGTTATTATTGTTCAGAGACCACAGAAAGATTTCTTTATATTGCACTGGAATTATGCAAGGCTACTTTGCAAGATGTAGTGGAGTTGAACTCGGCATCAGAAGAAATTAAGAGTTTAAGCAAAAGTATAAATTCGATTAATTTATTGAGACAGATCGCGTCTGGTATAGCACATTTGCATTCTCTAAAAATAATTCATAGAGATATAAAACCTCAAAATATATTAGTTTCCAGAAATAATTCTGCAATGGTCAGTCCTATGTATCAAAATGGTTCAGAAGCATCTAATTTACGAATACTAATGTCTGATTTTGGGCTGTGTAAAAAATTAGAAGGAGATCAGTCTTCGTTTAGAACCAATATGGGTAACCCTGCTGGAACAACAGGATGGAGGGCTCCAGAATTGCTGGATGATAGAATGACAACTCTAGAGGTAAAAACTAGTGATATGGAACACAGTGTAATATCTTCAGATTCTTATTATGATCCCTATATGAAGAAAAGACTGACGAGAGCAATTGATATATTTTCCATGGGTTGTGTGTTTTATTATGTGTTATCTAAGGGACAACATCCATTTGGTGACAAATATATGCGTGAAGCTAACATTATTAATAACAAATATGATCTAAAGGGGTTGAAAAGGGGGTTATCAGATCGTTCTTTAATAAATGAGGCTACGGATTTAATAGCGAAAATGCTTTCTCACAATCCAAGAGATAGACCTAGTGCTCAAGAGGTTTTGAATCATCCTTTCTTCTGGACTATCTCAAAAAAATTAGAATTTCTTTTAAAAGTTAGTGACAGATTTGAGGTAGAAAGGAGAGATCCCCCAAGTCCTCTAAACTTAAAATTAGATTCTATATCAATCAAAGTCATTCCTAATAGAGATTGGGGTAGTAAGTTCGATCAATTATTTCTGAATAATCTAGGGAAGTACAGAAAATATGACATGGCAAAGTTGTTAGATCTTCTAAGGGCGCTTAGAAATAAACACCACCATTTCATGGATCTTCCAGAAGACTTGGCGGAAGTCATGGGACCTCTTCCTGAAGGGTTCTATTTATACTTTTCAAAACGTTTCCCAAGATTACTCATTGAAATATATAGTTTGACTAAGGACATCATGCCTGATGACCAAATGTTGCATGAATTTTTCTAATCATAATGATCTCCTACACTACACCCATTCTTATGTAGTACCTTATTTATTTATTTAAATGTTCATGTGTCTGCATTGTATGGTATAAAGTAGAGACTATGGAAACGTCTGTATCGGTAGTCGTTTAAGATGTATTCTAGTTTTCCAGAAATGGCATATTACTTTTATTGATTCTCCTCTTTGCTAATTGTATAGTTATTAAGGTAAAGATACAAGTAATAGCATAAATTTCATCAAACCAAATATCAATGAATATGCTTGCTACAGTGAAACTACCACCTAATAATTGCTTTAGCCGTTGATATACTTCATAAGGAAGGTTCGATCTGATCATTAATACAGTAGCAATGACATAAGTCCCAGCTAATTGAGATATGATCAGGTTTTTTAGAAGTGATGGTGATTTTTTTTTGTTCTTCAATAACATACTTTTATTATGGTCATAGCGTAGATTGAGATTTAAAGGTAAGGTATTAAATTCAGTATTGTTATTTGTGGCAAAAAGGGCTAGAATTTGGAATTTAGTTGGTAATAAAGCCAAAATATATGAGATTGTCGTATTAACAGCGGAAAATGAGCATATAAAAAGTGATGCAGAAATTAATAATGAAATTTGTTTGGTCAAAGCGTCTATATCATGCTGGTAGTTGAATCTAAAGAGGAAGAAATCAAGGATATTTGCAAATGTCACTGCTAACGGATCTGATGGTGCCTCTGTAGAACTTTTCAAATCAATATAATCATTTTGATTTAAATTAGGGAAGTTTAAATAAAACGACACTATAAATGGAATTCTTTTGAAGAATGTCGATAATAATTTCTGTACACAATAAAAGAAAAACCCTGCATCAAAGCATCGTCTTAAAATCTTGCTATGTTTAGGCTCATTCAAAACATTTTCTAATATATTCAATTGAATATGATAATATCCGATTTGTTGAACTAACTGTTTTCTCATGGATATTGTATCTTGGGAATTGTCAGTATTATCTAGAAGTTTCAAAGACATCATAGCTTCTTGAATTTTTTGCTGGTATTCGTTTATGTGGTTTCTCAAATTAGCCGTGGGTATCCATAATAATAATCTCTTATTGTTATTTCTGTAGTTGGCTTTTATTTTTCTTGACAGATTACCGAACGGTTTCCCTTTGGATTTGATGAATAGGAATGCATAATAGATAGTGGAAATAGTTGCGATACCTGATAGTATAGCCATTATTGTCACACCACCAATTGATAATTTTGTTAAAATATTACTAGTGTATTTAAACGGTCCTATAGTAATAAATCTCAATACTAATATGAGAATCGACAATATTCCACCAGTGGTCATTAACAAGTGATCTATATCATACTTATCATTGAAGAATTTATTAAGCAACGATAATAATATTAAAAATGGTTGTAGTACTATTAAAATTATTGCTAACATTGTGCATGTAAATGGCCAAACCCAAACTGTAATAAAATCTGAAGTTTGGTCTTTGTCGGATGTTTTGATTTGCCATAATACAATCTCCATTGTTATGACATAAATGGCAATGGATATTGAAAAGAAAATCCTAATACACTTTAATGTTTTCGCAGAAGATATAGAATATTCAATGTAAAATTTTGTAATAAACAGATCCGTTAATGATCTATCTGGATCACTATTAATCCAATGATCTCTTTTATGGGATGAAAATTCGGATATGTCTCCCTTAGAAGAAATCGGTACAATGTCCAATAAAGACCCTAAATTATACCATAGATTACTATATGCCCATTTATAAACAACACATAATGTAATGAATATGATCATTAACATAATTGGGACTTCCATCTTGAATTTAGATTTTCCTTTACCCACCTCAGCTCTCTCCTGTTATTCTCTATTGACCAAAGAAAACCTCCAATGTAAAATAAAAAAAAATCCTCGAGTTAATAGTTGTTTAGATTACCAATTGATGATTTAATGGACTGTTTTAACTTATCAGATCGTATAATTGATGCTTTTAGAACCCTCTAAATTTTTCTGGCACTGGTTTCAAAAACTAAAATCTTGGAAGAAGTGAAAAAAATACTAAAATATCAAGAACAAATAATATCTTTTCGCATAAAAATATAGTGCAAACAATACATCGAAAGGAGTGATTCCCATCCATAGTGTGTGTGTGTATTGGTATAAACAACTATGAATGTATGTTGCAATTGTTATTTGCCTCTGCTGTTTTTGATACCCGCGAATAAGAGGCAAGAGAAATAAGAAATTTGGATACTAACATCAGCAATTTCATCTTTTATGAAATGTAACTTATTGATAGAATGACAGAAGACATCAGTTGTGTGAGTTGAATGAAGGTGCATGGAATGGTGAACAGGTTTTCCCCTTGAAAAACGCCAAACTAGACTCCAGTATTAAAAAGAATACTGGATTTTTGAAGAAATTGAAAAAAGGCTTGAACAATGCCTCTTTACAGGGTCTTCTCGATGATTTACGTGCGATATCTTTAGAAAAATATTTGTCTGAACTTATTACCACTGTTAATGAGATTCTACCCCTGGTTCCTAACAAAAATGTCGATGTATTAGCCGCTGTGGAGTTTCTATGTGCTTTGCATCAGCGATTCGCAGATAGACTATCGCCCTTTGTACAAGAAAATTTATTGATAAGTATTGGAGCCTTTATTTCAGTTATTGGTGACGAAACTGAGAAGGAACTCGTTTCAAGAATGACCAAATTGAAGGTCTTATTGAGAATTTTCGTGGAATTGTATTTGGCTGGAGTGTTTAAGCCATTGGATGAATTGCCATCAAGGGATTCATTACCAAGTTTCCTTTTGCAAAAGAAATCCTCCAAAAAGGAACCAATTATATTTTTGCTTTTAAAGGAAGTCCTAAATTATAAATTTAAATTGGGTTATACAACATCGATTGCGACATATTTTTTGAAGAAGTTTCCTGAATTTTTTGTTAATGATAACACAGAGTTTGATGAATTTTACATTAAAAAGGATCCTAATTTAAAGAGTTTAATTCAATCTCTTTACAACGTTTATAGTGACGCACTTCTGGCAAGAACAAAAGATTTATTTCAAAAAACCCAAAAGTTAATGAAAGAGCATAAAAAATGCCAAATCAGAACTGGGAAACCAGAAGATGAATATTTAGATGAATACAACAATTTGCTTCCTATATTTACAAGGTTTAAGTCTTCTTTGGAGATTCTAGCGGAATTTTTTGAATTCTCGATACCAAAATTTGAGGAGGAGGAAGAGAATGCCAATATATCAGCAGCTTCCAGAGAGGGACAATCTGGGATTGTTATTACCAACCAAATATTACCTGCTAGTCAAAAGATATGGCTAAATGAAGACGAAAGAAAATTCTACGAAACCCTACCTGAATTAAAAGAGGGTTTGTCCAAAGGTCAAGATAATTCTAAACCTGATGATTTTTTTAAAGAGTTAAGTGAAGCTGAATCGACAGAAATGATCGATGATTTATTTTTCAAATACTGGATTGAGGGTCTAGATAATAAGGCCACTAGGAATAGATTGATGAAATTTCTAATGGAAAATAAGAATTGGAGTAAAATAAAAGTATATTCTAGATTCATTGCTTCGAATAATAAACATATACCAAAATTCACAGAGGAATTTATAAATTATTTGGATAAAGACATTAGAAAACAGATAATGACTAGAAGAATGTACGTAGGAAATATTCTTTATTTTTGTGAATTAATAAAATTCATGATGATACCATCCTTTATGATTTTCCACAAGATTAGATCACTAGCAATGCATTTAGAAATCCCTAATAATATAGATATCTTAACCATCTTAATCGAAAATTCAGGAAGATTTCTATTGAATAAACCTGAGTTCAAGGAAGATATGGAAAAAATGTGTCAACTATTGAAGGATAAGAAAAATGACAGACAATTAAATATTGATATGAAAAGTCAGTTGGATAGTTTATTTACTATATTATATCCACCTTCTGTCAAATCTTTGAACTCAGAGACAGAAAGAACTTTATCCCCTCAGGAGCAATTCTATAAATTACTAATCAGGAGTGAGCTTGATAGGTTTGATGTAAAGCATGTTGTAAGACTTGTTTTGAAGGCCAGTTGGCCTGATGGCAATGTCTACCAGACTATGTTTTCTCTATTCACGAACCCGCAGAAGGTTAATTATCAGAATATTTCCAAACTAGCGGCTGTATTGGGTGGAGTTTATAATCATCAAAAGAATTTTACCATTAAATGTATTGATCAAATATTGGAGAGTATTTATCAAGGCCTAGAACTTAACAAGGCCAATTATCGTATGTCTCAACTTGCCAATATCAAATATTTAGTAGAGATGTTTAACCATGAGCTGATCAAGCAAGCTGTTTTATTGGATACTGTTTCGTTAATTTTGAGATTCGGATATCCCGGTGGACAACCTAATCCTCTGGTATTCAATGAACTTGATGTTCCAGACGACTATTTTAGGATCCAAATAGTTTCTACAATGCTGTTGGGTCTAAATAGGTTCACGCCTTCCTTAAAATCAAAACTGCCCTTGATATTAAGATTTTTCGAATATTACACTTTTACCAAAAAGCAGCCTTTGCCGTTAGATACTCAGTTCAAGGTTTCAAATGTCTTTGACAAATTGAGTAAGGAAATCACATCGTTTATACGAGCCACCACAATTCAAGAAAGCATCTCAATGTTACAAACATTTATCAAGGATTCCAATGAAAATAAGAAGGATTCGGCAGTTGAGGGTAGTTCAGAACCACAAGAAACTGAACAACAAGGAATTATTGAGGATGATGAAGACATTTCTAGTGACTCTCAATCAGAAGTAAGTGACATTATTGATGAAGACTATGATGAAGAACCCGTAAAGGACGAACTATCTGTTTCATTAGATGTTTCATATTATGAGGAGGAAGCTGATAGAGATGACGATGATGACGATGATGATGATGATGATGATGATGATGATGATGATGATGACGATGATGATGACGATGATGATGAAGAAGACGAAGATGATGATGATGCTGATGATGACTATGAAAGTAGTGAAAATTCTAGTGATTCTGACGATGAATTATACAGCGATATCGATGTGGACAGAGACATTGAAATGAAGAAAATGTATGAAGAATATGAAAACAAACTAAGGAATGAAGAAGAACGTAGAATTCAAGATGAATTTGAAAGACAATTCCAACTGATGATGAACGAATCTGTTGACTCCAGGAAAGGTGAAAAAGTTAATGATGCTAATATACGAAGAATTGTTACCCCTAGTACGTCAATTGGAGAATCATCATCTGCTCAAATTCGTGATATCGGTGGTCTTGAAAAATCGAAGACAATTGCATTCACTTTCCTCTCGAAGAGTGGTAAAAAAACAGAGTCCAGGGTGCTTGATTTGCCCAAAGACGTAAAGTTCGTCTCTGATGTGCTTGAAAGTGAAGCAAAATTAAAAGACGAACGTGAAAAAATTAAGAATATCGTATTACAGCGTACATTTGATTAGAATATATGTAGTTATTATGTTACTGTGTATATATAGATGTCAGTATTTTATTCCATATTCAGTTTCATGATCTATCTACTCTCAGCATGATAACGGTAATGTCATCTTCCTTGCCACCTTTATATTGTTTTCCAGATAACTTCGTTAGCTCTTGTGAGAAAACACTTGGGAATTCTGGATCTTTGCTTATTGCCACCACATTCTTAACAAATTCTTCAGCAACTGGTTGCAATTTATTCTTACTTAAATCTACAGAATGATCTTTCAAGAACAGTTCGATGTCTTCTTTGGCAATATTGTCTACTACACCATCTGTTGCGAGAATTACAATATCGTCATTATTCAGTTGAAATAAATACTCATCAGCATCTTCAGGGGTATTTTGAATGAACCTGCTACCCTTCTTAGCTGCATCTTCAATGAATTTAGGTGGGATGATTGATAATTGGAAAGGAGCGTTAAATCCGACAGTCTGGAATTCGGTTTCGAATACTAATTTAGCATTTCTAAAGACACCACACCAGGAATCACCCAGGTTTGCTACACTTAGAACACCTGATGGTGATAAATGCGCAACTATTGCTGTGGTGCTCCCCACTTCTACTGTTTTGGCCTCTTTGATACGTTGGAAGGCATCTATTAAGAGTTGTTTTGGTGTGAATCCCGAAGTCTTATTGGTGTGGCTAGGAGTCGACTCACTAATATCGGACATGGCCTGGCATAATTCTCTAGAAATAGCACTTGAATCATAGCCATGATTCGCCCAACCACCGACACCGTCTGCGACACCAGCGTACCAATCGCCAAATCCATTGTTTGAGACAAAATAATTATCTTCACCGGTGGGGGAATAAATGGAATTCTTCAAAGCCTTATAAATGGATTCATCCCTATCCTTAGATTGGTAAGCTACCGCCTTGTGGTAAGTAAATTGGTCTACTGAGGTATTGGAGGAAGAATTGGATGATTGACCTTCAGATCCGCCAGAGAATTTACTGTTGTTAAAGGTGTTACTGTTATTACCACCGTCCGAAACAAAGTGTCTCTTGCTGACGTGAAACAGGCTTATATGCTTTGTGAATCGGCTATATTTTGAGTAATCTAGTTGAAGTATAGACGGATAGCCCGTATGTATTAGTAAGAAATTCGATATGATGGCCAGTAAAATGAAGAAAAGAGGAACCATGATGAACATACCGTTGTGCAGAACCCGTTGGCTGGTTCGTGACAAAATGGACTTAGATGCTTGGGACAATAACATTGCAGTGTAATTTGATGTTTGGACAGAATATCAGAAGTCTTATCTTGCTGCTCTTGGTATTTACAGTTCAAGTGAAATTTACTTTAGGTTTGCTAGCAGGGATTTTGTCTTCGTGAATTTTAAAAGTGTTAAAAATTAAAGGTCTGAACTAATAAGAAAGGGCCAGAAAAGATCAATCTCAGCTAAAGAAGTGTCAGAAATTCTGTGAGCTAATATCGTCTTGATCTCGTATCACACTGAAATCTAGGTCAAGGGACTTTATTGTACAGAGTTTTCGTATCTAAATAGGATGTCTGAAGATGAATTTAGAAAGAAAGTGTTGCTGAAGCGGTTATCACAGACAGCCTCTGCCCTGCCAATTCATAATGAGGATAACGCAGAAGAGGTTGACGAAGTCGATGGTTTAGGTGAATTGCCTGTGTTGAATAATACACATGTAAGGAAATCGCAATCCCATGGGGCTACTGTTAATGTGCTACTCCCCCAGTGGGATGACTTCTTTCAAAGCAATGTTAAATTCGAATCCAAGGAGAGAAATCTAATGTTTAACATGTATTACACTCTTCCGGAATTTGATCTCAAGGATGTAAATAGCATACCTATTTACATCTTCCATCATGGGGCAGGTTCTTCTGGACTATCTTTTGCCAATTTGGCCAAAGAACTATGTGGAAGGTTAGATAATAAATGTGGTTGCGTAACATTTGACGGTAGAAACCATGGAGCTACGAAGTCTTTAGATCATAAACAACGTCTGACATATGAGCGAGAGTCCTTTGTTCGAGATTTTGTTGAGATAATAGATTGGGTTTATCAGAAATTATCGATGAATAATTACCCAATGGATAAAATGTCCTTCATTCTAGTGGGTCACTCGTTAGGAGGGAGTATATGTACATTTGTTTATGATGAATTACCTCAACATATCAAGAAATCGATGTTAGGAATTGCCATGTTAGATATAGTAGAAGAGGCTGCTAAATTGGCATTAAATAACGTGTATAATTTTCTGAATCAAACTCCCAATAAATTTGATTCATTTAATGCTGCAGTTAATTGGCATATTGAACATTTATTATCAAGGTGTAGGCAAAGTGCCGAGATTGCTATCCCCTCTTTATTCGAACGAAATAGAAAAGAAAATAGTGTAATTAGGATTACAAATTTGAAAGACTTTCAAGATTATTGGGATACATGGTTTGTCTCGTTATCACATTCCTTCATTGAACTACCACTAAAAAAATTGTTAATCTTGGCGGGTCATGATAATCTCGATAAGGAATTAATTATAGGACAAATGCAAGGTAAGTATCAGCTGGTGGTATTTCAAGAATCTGGCCACTTCATTCAAGAAGATGCGCCATCAAAGACAGCATTAACGTTAATAGACTTCTGGAAACGAAATGATAATAAGCAAGTAGTAATAAAAACAAATTGGGGGGAGCTCACTAAATAGAAATAGTAATGTTATAAAAAGCACGTTTGCATTGTATAAAACAATATCCATTCAATTATTTACGCTATTAATCGACAGACAATATGTCTATGGAAGCAGTGTCATCACCACTTTCATATATAGCCACCACCTTGTCTATTTTCTTGAATGCCCATGGGAATCTTGGATTAATTAAAAATGGTCTCAAGTCGAATCTATTATCATCAGGAGAATATTGCTCCGCATGGTAACTAGGAGTTAAGACAGTTTGCTTATGTCTATTAATGGCGTAGAAGAAGAAGAAACGTTTAACTTTTTCTGCCACTTGACTAGGTGTCAATCTTGGAGTCCATTCATGTAATAATTTCAAAAACATTGAATATGGACCACATTTCTCAACCTTTCTCAAATATCCAAAAACACTCAATTCCTCATAGGTCATTCCCATATCGATCTCATCAGACTGAACATAATCTTTAGTTATTGGCTCTAATTCAGCTGTTGGTGTGGCGTTTAAGAATTCATCAAGAATTGGCATCTGGTATTCCTTAGATGCATACGCAATGAATTTTTTCAAATCAGTCTTAGAGATACCTCCAATTGGATTAATATCAGCGGAAGAACAATCATACTTCGTCAAATACCCTCTTAAACACTCATCTACATTGGCACTTCCCAGGACTAATAAACCACCCGAGTTTGGAATACCCCTAACCCAAGGTAATAATTGGGCATAAAGATACGCTAAAACCATTCTTAATCTGGCTTGGATGTTTTGTAATGCCAAATTTTCAATTTGGGAACCCCCAAAGATTTTGTATACCGGTTTTTTACCTGCAGTAACTTCAAATAAAGAAACGACGGCAGATACTAACGAATCCATGTTTAGGTTGACATGGTACGAGCCAATTATTTTTGACAACTTGGCACTTCTAGATTTAGTATCTTCAGATGAATTTTTTGTGCCCATGTAAGACGTATGAAAGATTTTACTTGCCAATTCTTGTGGATCCTTTGGAACCCAATCATCGTCGCTTCTAGTTATTTTACGAACATCTCTAAGAACCACTTCATTACCTTCTTGTGCACTTTTGACGACAAGACGACACATGGAGTGTACAATCATGGCGGTAGCACAAGAATCAATACCCCCAGATAATGGAAGGAAATATCCTGTTCCGTTACAGCGTCTTAGGTAGTCCCACATCCAACATGCAGGTCCCAGGGCAATTTCTTCTTCAGGTAAATGGTAAAATGGTTCTTTGCCACAGGTAGGCTTAATAGTTGAATCGAATCTTGACTTTAGTGGTGCTAGTGCTACTGGAACTTCAATACGTTCATACTTAATATTCAAACTAGAACTTTGTAATCCCCTTGACATAATTGCCGCACGATAACTTCTTACTTCCTCTAGATCGACAACTGCTGTTACTACTTCAACATCATTCAATGAAAACTGTGAACCTTGGGCCACAATTTTACCATTAACTGCAATCAATGCACAACCATCATAGTATAATCTATCACCATCACAACCACGTTGGTTTGAATATAGATACACACCACCACAACGGCTTGTAGCATTCAAAATCAAGTTCAATCTAGTGTTCAACTTTCTCAATTCATGATGAGACCCAGACGAGTTAGTGAATATCTCAACACCATCAAGAGACATGCTAATATGAGGAGATTGTGGGGTAAATATTTCTTCACAAGTTTCAGCACCAATACATGTATCTAGGGTATGAATAACAGCATCACCAAATGGGACACTCTTTTGATTGGTGATCCTTTGAATCTGTGGAGGTAAAATAAATGTTTCAACTACCCCAGCTTTCATCCAAGGTGTGAAAAATCTCATCTCCCTATAATTACCATCATTGGCAAGCCATAGTTTAGGTCTAATGAATAATATTTTACCATCAAGAGACAACAAACGGCAATTATAACGAACATTTTTGTGTAGGACTGGCATACCGATATCTAAAACCAACCCATGAGTTTCCGGAGATTTGATAATTTGAGCGTACATTTCCCATGAGTGTAAACAAACATCACTTTCTAAGAAGTGATCAAGACATCCATACCCACTGATTTCTAACTCAGGACCTACACGAAGTTTCGCACCTTTTTCCTTAGCTATTCTGATGGATTCTAAAATCCTGTCTCTATTTCCTTCAAAGTCCAGAGCCCATTGGTTCAACGAACATGTAGCTAGAGTAATTAATTGAGACATTTTCTATCAATATTCGTTGGTAGCTTATATACAACTAACACCCTTTCCTATATTACCACTTAGTATGTTAATTCGAATTCCAATTGCTATCTTGGTTTAATTTTTCAAATGGATTTATAAAGAGTGATTGATCGATGCCATGACAAACACCATAAAATATATGTGGTATGATAGATAAGGAAAATACTCAATTTACTTATTGTCTGTTGGCCAAATATATACTACTCTTGGCAGTTAGTGGTGATACCAAGCTTACCAAGCTTACCAAGTGGATATGGCTTGATTTGTAAGATTTTTTTATAATATATGTTTTAAAGAATCTTGATTGTTTACTTGCAAAAACAAATCATAAAATTGAAAAATGCCGAATAATCATGGTTCAAAGTGCTTTAGGCTGACATGATGACATCAAAAGTTTTATTATCATTACAAATGAAACATTACTGTAATGGTGTCATATAAAGAAGCAACTAGTAAATTAGTCAAGAAATCTTAAAAAAAAAATATTGATCAATCAAAAATATATCTATATAAACATCATTACCATAATGGAGTCATACCTGACCAATCTTGATTTTTTCTCCTTTCCCAATATCCCTTGGTCCCTTTAATTAGAGTCCATTCATTAGTACCGACCTTTTCGAAAAAGGTAGGTTCTACATCCTTTCCTGAATTACGTCTATCACGTTGCATTTGCTCCAGCTTCAACTTTAATTCTTCTGCTTTGTCTACCTCACCGTTTTCGTATGCTCTGATATCAGGTCTTAACCTGGAATCAGTAGGTGGGAGGTTTCCTTTTTCAATCTCTGTGATTTCATTTAAATTAGAGGTAAACTTGGTGAAACCATACTTCTTTTTTGGATTATCAACAAGTTCACCAACTTGCCAAATGACTTCGTTTGTATCTTTGTCTTTTAACATGTTTGTCCAAGATCCCACAAGTGTCTTCTTCATATTGGAGTCTTTCACCGATCCCAGTATGTTGATCGTCAACTCTTCGGACCTACCCCCAAACATTCCCTTCTTTTGGAATGCAACTTTGGCTCGGGTGCCTTCAGATGACAATATCTTAAATTCATTTATGGGTTCCACATATTTTTCACCTGCAATCAAGTTTTTTAACATTGTAGTAGGTTGACTCCATTGAATCGTTTCATTGGTTGCCTTTATTTTTAATCTTAAAGTCCCTTCATTATTTAATTCAATAGATTTCCCCCAAAATTGTTGTATAGGTGAAACACTATATTCACATTCCCAATTTTTGTGTTGTGCGTTGATAGCAAAGATCAAAGGTTTATGAGAAACCTTTTCTGAAATTATTCTAATGTCCAATTTTTCGTTGACAAATTCAAATGTTTCACCCAACAATGGATTAAAGGGTTTTCGGACACATCTAGTAGTATTTCTATGAATTGATAAAGCAGATGTAGCAAAGGCAGAAACATACTGCATTACCTGTAAACTTGATGTCGATTTGTCGATTTTATTTAATAGCCATGCGTATTCGAAGGTTTCTGTTAATAGCTGTAAAATAGAGATAGGTTCATTAGATGTTACTGGCATAGTTAAGGAACTTAAATCTTTACCAACATTCTTTCTCAAAAATGATAACAAGCTTGGAGGTGAAGTAGTTGATTCAGGAATGTCATTTCTTCTTTTTACCTCCTTAGTACATGGTAGAGGATAAAGATTTTCTTCAATTGGTCGACCTTCATTGTTTTCAGATTCTACTTCACTTATACTTCTTAATTTCAACAATTCCTTTTTGTTGTTTTCATCGGTGAAAATGGATTGTCCAATAGTGCTTGTAGCACCATGATCAGAATATTCATCGTTGTCTACCTCTTCATCATCGTCTTCTTCATCTACGTCCACTTGATCATGAATTTCCACAGGGGAGCCATCGAATTTTTCTTCTTCTTCAACCTTACCATCCAGCAATATGACCCCGTTTGATTGCCAGTCTTCAGCATCAAAGAATTCCTCGTTATCACCAAAAAATGAAGATGCTCTGTGATTTGTATAATTTTTAACTAAGCTCGTTAGATTAGAATGATCATCTTGCAGGATTTTGCTTTGTTTAATCATTTGAGACATCAATTCTTCCAGTTCACGAAGTCGCTTATATAATCCATTTCCAGTCTTTGAATCAGAAGGTGTGAAACCAAGTTGATCTTCAAACGATTCCACAGAATCCGCACCAGTTGCCAACACGCCTAAGTAATGTTTCATTTCTTTACTTTCCCTTATTAACGAACCGTCATTTTGATCAACCTTATTTTTCTTCAATGTGTAGGATAATGATTCCAATTTACATTGTTCTGTACGTTTTTGAAGTAACTTCATATTCTCTGTGAAGTCGTTGTAAGCTTCATCAGACAAGCAGTTATAACCACCGACGCTTTTAAGATCTTTAAGATCTTTCAACTCTGGAGAAACGTCCTTTTCCTCTAAAACTTTTGGCAGTGGACTGAAAGATGGTACGCCTTGTTCTGAGTCTATGCCATTATTAGGGGCTGTGACTGTGTTTTCGTTACTCGCAAAACATGAGGCCATAGCGTCCACCCAAGTCTGCCAGTTTTCTGTATTCGTTGCCTTCAAAAACCAAACTTCCATACCTGAATCGATAATAATAATTCTATCCTTCTTGTTGGCACTAACAGTGGAAATATTTATGAGGATCTCACCTCGACAAATTCTATTGTATTCATTTAAATAGTATGATAATGTTCCGTATCTGAAATCCAAGGTGAAGAATCTTTTTTTGAATCCCTGTAGTCTTTTTCTTCTCTTTTTCAGCAAGAACCCTTGAAGATATCTTCCTTGTCCCACTGTCAAGATCCCATTCCCATTAAGGATATTGTGAGTATTGACATGTGTGTTGTTACTAGAGCTGGTAGTTCTCCCATTAACCATGGAATGCTGATGTTGCAGATTGGTGGCCGTGTTTTTGTGATTCAAACTAGTGCTACTACCATTACCAGCATGAGAGATACCACTACTAATACCGTGATTACCACTGTGAGAGACTATGCTGCTAGTATTACTTGTGCCGCTGACCCCTGTATTCGGTAACGAGGCACTGGATATAATATTAATGGAGGAGGTCGAATTCGAAGTTGTTGGCGAATACACCTTTTTGGCGGAGCTCCCGGACAACAACGACATCGAATCATCATGGACCATTGTAACTTTGAACAAAACTTTCTTATTAACGTTCTTAGACGAGGTATTATCCAGGACAAAGGCATAGTAGTAATCGGGATCCTCCACTTCAAAAGTTCCGTTAGTAACCTTAGTTCCTGGAACGACACCTAGCGACTCCACCAACGTGAAACCGGATGCTGTCAACCTATCCTTCAAAGGTATACCCTGGGACTGCTGTTGAATGTCACTTATAGACAGAGATGTATGCAGCTTCGTGTCCTTTCTTTTCAGCTCAGGAGGACTCTCGAGATTTTCCACCGTGCTGTTGCTCTGCACATTATTACCACCGCCGGATGGTTCGTGGTGGTCTGTATTGTTCGTGTGGACCGTGCTGTTGCTGGAAATTGAATTCGTCCTCTTTAGCAGGGATCTCGTCGTATAGTCCAGCAGTGCCTTGGTGTCCGGAGCAATCAGCACACTACCAGCCTGCCCGTCGACGGCAGACTTGTGTTTCTTGTAAATTCCAATTTCTATTGATTTTTTCAACGGTTTTATCTGGTATGCCACCTCATTGGCCCTGGCACATTTAATCCAGCGCACGACAAACGACCTCTTCTGGATATCAATTGTCTCCATACTGTGTGATCTGCTACTCGTGCCCTTTCCTTCTTTCTCTGTCTTTCCACAATACACTGTTGTTCCCGTGTGGTCAACCAAACAAAACGCTGAGGATAGCAAAAAACAACACAAAACACACGCACACACACACACACTGCAAACCTAACAGGAAGATACCGACTCTGACCCGCCTATCGACCCTAACCGCCTTCGTTTCTGACGTCTGTCTGCTCTTTGTGGCTTTGACCTTTCCCTTCGAAAACCAACTTGGCCTTTTATTTCGTAGTGTTTTCCAGTTGAATTTGACTGAAAAATTTCTCAGATCTGCAAGGAACACAAAGTCACATGGAAAAGAGCGTTTCAATTATTATACAAAAGAAGACTATATATATATGGCTATAAACGTCGCTATAGTATGGCGGATGCTGTGGCCGCCGCAGTCCCGGGGGCCTTCTATTGGCCTGGGAGCAACCCGAATCTCTTCTTCAAGGTGACTCTTTCTCTGGAGTACTTGTCGTCTGGGGAGAACCTGGCTGGGTGAGCAGACTTGGTGATCTCGCCCTCCTCGGTCATCTTCTTCAACGTGTAAACTCTCTTGCCCTCGGCGTCTAGCGTGTACATCAAATGCATCGTGGTTCTGTGTGCTGTGGCTTCTTCTGCTTGTAGAGTTCTTCTTGCTGGAGCAACGTACAGGTCCTGCGATGATGGGATTTGTGGACTTTTAAATAGAAAATTTTTTTGCTCTTCTTCACGTCCTCTTTTTCACCCAGTTGGGAGCACAAAAGAGCGTCACGTGGCGGACGTCAGTGTGGACCGGCGACACTGACGCAATTATAAATAAATAAATAGTGGACAAGGTTGAGAATGGTTGCGGTGGGATGGTGTGCGAGTCTGTCTGTCTGTCAGAGGCCTCCAGAGGGACAAGCAGTGGCAAGGATGAGGGTCTGCGGTGTCGTTTTGGTACTGTTCCTGCAGGTCCTGACGTTTGGCTGTCGGCGGTTGGTGCAGGCGGTTGACTCTGAGGACTTCTACATCAGTGAAAGACTCAGGACGCGGATCCAGAGGGCCGGGTCTGGGTCTGGTTTCGGGGAAGACGCAGTCAGGAGAGAGTTGTCTCTGGCCACGTTGCCCTATATGCATCTGGAGGAGAAGGCGGAGGGGCTGGAGCTGGGGAGGATCATTGCGTCGATCCAGGAGGAAGTGGAACTCAACTGTTTGTACGCCTTCAACCAGTCCGACGAGGAGGCGTCGTCGTCTATGTGGCTGTTGCAGGCGGGCGACGGTCTGAGCCGGATGGGCGCCAGGCTGACAGGTATGGCCAAGAACGATGTCAACAGACAGTTGAGCGTTAGAATCTTGAAAAGCCATCTGCTCTATGTATATCTTCGGTTGATCCACTCGAGACACGAGACGTATTTGCTGCGAAAAAATGTAACCGCGCTGCTGGAGCTGACGCACGATGCTGCCATTGACACGGTGGCTGCCTTGTCTACTTCGTTGTTTGTCAACAATAATATCAACAGGATCCAGTCCTTACTAAATAACATACTGAGGTTGCCGAATTTTGGGTCGATACTGACCGGCTCTAGCGACTCTGCGTATCTGTCGATCCAATCGGTATTACAGGAATTCGCCTCCAAGGAACGCAATTCAGTAAGGGCTTTCGACAACGATAGCACTTTGTCACTCATTGATAAATTCTTCATCTGGATGATCTCAAGCACTTACACGTTGACGCTTATCGGGGTTTACGTGGCGTGTACGCTCATGGCCATCCAGAACTGTGCATTTTTCACGCTAGTCATGAGGGCTCTTCGTGTACTGTGGGTATTGATATTCATCGTGGTCAGATGGCATTATACCAAGATGAATTACTAACTGCACGGAACAACAAATAAATACATAAACAAATCAAATGAAAAGTATAATTAGAACATCAAAAATAAATAAATAACTAAATAAATAACTAACTAACTAACTAAATAAATAAATAAATAAATAAATTTCTTATTTAAAAAGACCTGTTCATACACTCTTGTTACCATATGATTTAACATACAATCCCAAGGCTTTAATTGGGAACAAAAATCTGTAGCTTGGATATTCGATCGCACACGAGTGATTGAATACACCTTCAACACTTTCAAACTTCCATTCACCAGATGGACATTGTCTTTTCTTCAACAATTCAACACCCCTATCTATGACTGACTTGTCAGGGTATTTAGCTAACAGCAAGGCAATCAAGACCCACGCTGTCTGGACTACCAAAGACCTCTCACTCTCTACATAGCTGTGCAATTCACTAGATTTCATGGATTCACCCCAGCCACCATCCGCCATTTGTTTGCTCACCAAGAAATCACAGCCCCTGCGCACAGTCTCAGAGTTCTCATAATGTTCAGAGACTGTATCTAAGGCTTCCATGGCAAACATACCGGCATATGTATAACATATACCCCAGCACCCATACCAGCTCCCATCTTCCTCTTGTGAACCTTTAATGTATTCAATTGCGATCTTAATCCTATCTGATATTTCCTCCTTACGATAGTTGTAATATTTATGGAAATAAGTTAACCCAAGTACTGAAGAATCAGTACATTCGACATATGGATACTCAACCATAATATTACCAAAGACTTCTGCAGGATTCAGTTTTTCCATAAACAAAGGCGCTTTGATCTTTTCATAAGTGGCAAATGAACCATATTCAAAGGAACCGACATTTTGTAAACTCAACAATACATCAATACCCTCTTGCAATCTCTCGTCTGTTATCTTGTTATGCACTGAGGCAAAAACCGGAGAGTTTCTGACCATGATAATTGCTTTGATCGATTCCGCAGTACAGTCAGAAACCGTGTAACCTTGAGTCTTTGTGGAGAACCCCCACGAACCCTTTCTCTTATCTCTAAAAGAGCCTGGAACACACTCGGTATCAAACTGAGAGCGACACAAGAATTCATATGCGGCAACAATTGTATCATGGAATTCCGGTTTCTCTGCAAGACCAGCCATGAACAAATATTGAACTGCAAATGCGCAATCCCAAGTTTGTACACCGTTGGTACCCATCACTGTCATACCTTGTGGGCCATGGAATAATGCATCTTTGAATCTATACTGAAATTTCTTGAAGGGTTCAGAATCAACACCTTCTTCCAATAGAGTCACCAGAGCACAGAACGCCTGATTGACTGGAGCAATACATAAGTAATCAGTATTCTCAATTTCCTTTTTAATCAAGTCATAAACCTTCTTCTTTGACATGTTATAAATGGATCTAGGTCTAATGTATTTTTCGTAAAATACGATGAAATCATTAGCGGTATCTAATAAAGCCGAATGTGGATAATACAAATCCACACCACATACAGTATTTCTATGCTTAGAAAAATCGATTGATTCAAATGGGACCTTGTATAACTCTTGTCTCAATTCCTTTAAGAGTGGAGTTAATTCACATGAATACTTCACCAATGATAAGTAACTAACAGGAATATAAACACCTCTTGTATGGACCCACCATCTACCAGGATGAATAGGCAATGAATAAGGTAGCAACCAAGTTTCAGGCGGTGCAGGATTGACACCTTCCCATTTGTACAAATTTAAAACACTTAGCCAAACCTTCCCCCAATGAGGAGCACCAATGGCACCGCCTAGATGCAATAATGTCTTTCTAGCCTTCACACACACTGGATGATCGTTCGACAATCCCAAAAGTCTTAAGTTGACGTAATTTAAAACGGTTCCAAAAACAGTAGACTTATCAACGGAATGCAACCCCCAACCCCCATCTACTGGGTGCGCCGTGTTAACAATGTATCTGATCATTTCAATTCTCTCATGCTCAGGAATTTCAATTCCAGCAATGTAATTGACCACAATGTATCCAATCGTCATGAACATTGGCCCTTTATATTGACAGGGGAAAATACCAGAGTCAGGCTCTTGTAGAAGCTTGAAGAACGAAGCACCATTGTTCAATGCAACTTCTGCGGTAAATCCATCTTGACCCGACCTGACTTTGGGGACAGGTTCAGGGAAGTCGGGAACTTGTAGTAGCCATTTGGTAAAAGTAGATTGGGGGTCATTTTGGGCCTCTTCTGGGGTCAGGTATTCCCAACTTTCCCTGCCTAATTCGTCTGTACGCAATCTCCATAATTCTGGATTAGTCTTGGCCAAGCCAATCTGTTCAGAATAGAACTTTGTCATTCTGAATGTATACTCTCTTGTCAATTGAACAGTTGTAGAGAAAAGTTTCCCGAATAAAAGTATTCGAGCCAGTCTTGAAGTAACGGCTCACTTATATTTTCCCAAGTGAATTTTGTTCAATAATAAATATTCTTTAATTTTCACTAAACGACAGTGGATTTACGTTCGCATCGCACCCATTGTTTTGAAAGGCCATATAGGAGAGGACAATTGAACAAATGGTTTTGGGGATGCCTTGAGAGGTTGGTGAGGGTTAAAGCTTAAAATGAATAGGTTTTGCAGGCCGCTAATCATCAGAGGTGAAAAGGATAGATTTTAAAAAAGCACTTCAACAAATAGTAAGCGGATTTAGCTCAGTCGGGAGAGCGCCAGACTGAAGTTTCATATCAAACTTTGTCATCTGGAGGTCCTGTGTTCAATCCACAGAATTCGCATTATTTTTTACTGGTATTTTATGCTAAAAAAATCAAAACAGGACCTTATAGACCAGTGCACGATGACGTCCACCTAGATTCACGTTGTCTGTATCAAACCCTTGTCGTGTACTCTCTTTTTTAATCATTAGTATTTGTTATTATTATTATTATTATTCCATTAAAAATACA
Source organism: Cylindricascospora bacillispora (assembly GCA_030573655.1). Classification (NCBI taxonomy): domain Eukaryota; kingdom Fungi; phylum Ascomycota; class Saccharomycetes; order Saccharomycetales; family Saccharomycetaceae; genus Cylindricascospora; species Cylindricascospora bacillispora. Next base: position 39,546 of record JAJMDR010000013.1, on the reverse strand, counting down.
TACGGCAAGTTATATATGTACAAAATACCGATTACTTATCATATATTTCAACTCAACCTAGCATTGTATGCATCCTCTTATTAAGCACAGAGAAGTCAGTTTCATCATCAGATAACAGTCTCCTTCTCTTAAGCACAGGTTGAATTTTCAATTCCATCGAGTTGAAACATTCTTCCTCAACAAACAAAGCGTAATCTAGCTTCGCTAAAGCCCATCTTTCCATGAGAGCAATATCCCTTTGTTTCAAGCCGGTGAGTATCTGCCACGTACTCAAACTGAACGTTCTGTCCATCAGAAACTTATGAGCCAAGATAATACATACCAAAAAGGTCCTCTTCACACACTTGGCGAATTCTGGCAGTCTTTCCTCTACATCTTCGTGGAGGGACAGTTTTTTCGACAGTTTTTGCAGATACACGACGGACAAAATCAACACTTGCTTGTTGCATTTGGATCTTTTCAACACTTCCGTCAAGAACTTCTCGACGGACGCGGACGAATTATCATAGCTGACCTTCGATTTCACATACGTCAGAGAACTGTTCGAGACAAACTGCGAGACGCCTTTGATCAGCAGTGTCGCAGAGTTGTATTTACACGCTTTCAGTTCCCTAGAAGCAGGTGATTGCAATGGGGACGGCAAATTACAGTTACTTCCAGCATCCTTTCCCACGAAGTGAACAGAAGACGAATACTCGGGAGTGACTTGTTGCATTTCAAACAGATGTAATTTCTTTTGTATATTCTTTAAATAGGAAAACCCAAAAACAGGAGCAGCAGTAGTAGTGGTTCACGAAATAATATCACAGAAGCAGAGCGAATAACAGTAAATCATACAACAACGTACCAAAGCGGGAAGGGCCAAAAATCTCACACTATTTTTATTTTGGGCCTAAAACATACTCATTCGACTGTTTGAACTAGTTCAAACGACAATAACGGCCATTTCTGCGCTGTGTATATTATTATTATATGTATATATCCTACCAAACAATTCTCTAATTAAAAAATAAAAATTCCTCCAAAACAGTTGATTACTTCTTCCTTTGAGAGGTATTAATCAATGACCAAAATGTGAAAAGTCCCAAATCCAAAAAAATACAACAAAATCAAAATTATGACACTAATAATATAGCAAAACACCACAGGTATGTTCCAGTCGATCACACCACTATACAGATGCTGGTCGCAGAAATAGAGGTGTTTCTCGATGCTCCTCTGCCTCCGAGAACGGGTCGACCCGACTGATGAGACCTCTTCTGTCGCTGTCGTCCGTCTTTAAATATCTCTCGAGATTTTCACAGACGCCTCTTTTTCCGTTGTCTCGGGAAAATGACCCATCTTTTTAGCAAAAAGTTAGTCATACAAGGCTTCACGTGCATAAAGAGATGAGTCAATCACTGGAGGATTCAGTCAGTCAGTCAGTCAGTCAACTGTTAGTAAGGAAGGGGGACGGGGCGGTGTGGGCGGTGTGGGCGGTGTGGGCTAGTTCGGCCTGGTGGTGATCTCACGCGGCAGCTGGAAGCTCACACAGAACATGGGCTTCGTGGGAGAGACCTTGCGGACGAGGTGGAATTTCAGGCGGTTTCTTGGGAGAATGTCGACTGTAGTGTCCAAGGAGGCGATTATACGGTGGTATACTCTATGGTGCAGTTCCTCGAGCGTGACTTCCTCGCCGTTTTGGTACTTCTCGAAACAGTGGACGTGGACCCATGGGTCTGTTTGCAGCCCGTGACGGTCTTTGTATATGCCGTTGAAGCTGCCCAGGAAGTCGATGGCACTGTCGGGCAAGTTCATGACGAAGTGACTGATTTCGCCTGGGATCCTGATTTCTGTCTCCTTTTCCTGGGTGGGCGTTTTGCTGGACTTCCTTTTGAGTGGGGGGATCTTGATGCTGCCGTTTTGCTGGGACTCTATCCAGTTGTGCAGCAGGGCTACCGCCCCGCGGATGAAGGCACTACCGTCGAGATTGAACGGTCTGACCCAGTCGGACACCTTGTTTATGGCGATGTTCTCTTGCAAGTATTTGAAACTCTCTGGGTTCAGGTCGTTGGCCAAGACGATGACCCTCTTTTTACCAGCTGGGACGGCAAACGGGCCGACACCGGCGAAGACATCGCAGACGACCTCACCCTGTTGGAAGTATTCTTGCACCAGACGGGCGTGTTCTGTGTGAAGTCTGGAGTTCCAATAGACCTTGCTGAAATCAAATTTGAAAGTACAGTTGGATTCCTTCTGTTCCACGACCAAGTTATCCGGACTACCAGCAATCACTTTCATGGGGAACGTCCTGAACTTTGTGGCAATGGAGCTGACCTTGTCCACGACACACTCGAGCTTGTTGTTCTTGTCCAAGATAACCTGGCCAATCAGCGCAGAAAAGGGTTTGAACTCGTTACGTAAATTTAAATGTGCAATATGCCCAGTTATCGTGAATCCCGTGGGAATCTCATCAAGATATTCTTCAGGCAATACCGCCCGCAATATCTCTTCAGTCTTCCAAAAGTTGTAATCGAGGACATATTCAAACGGTATTATCTCAGCATTAGTGTTCTTCAGAAATTCCAACGCGGATGGAGACAGCTCGGTGGAGACATCGTCTACTTTGGAGATGGAATCTGTCAGAAGAACACCCTTGGTGACAATCCCATTGTCACAGGCCATTGTTTTCATTTTCTTGTTCTTGACCGTCGTAGCATCGCTGTCGGTTTCGATTGTAGATCCGTCTAACTTCACAACATGTGGAATTCTAGGTAACTTCAGGATGCTATCCTTGTATCCCTTGGCAAAAACACTGATATTCTTAGGATCTGGGAATTTCACAGCTACTAATGGTATCTTGGTCACGAAAAAGGACCTGTCCAATTCCTTCATTTCCCTATTAATCGGTGGCCTGTATTTATACTCCGTTGCACTCATCATGATATTTCTAATCGTACTGATACCAAAACTCTTCACAATCGAGCTAATAGTCAATTGCATCAACAACTCTCTTGCTTTCAAGTACACTATGGTCTATCTTTTCTGTCTCGTAATTTTATAATATTGAAATTTTTCACTTTGCGAAGCTCATTGAAAGAAAAAAAAATTATTATTCACAGAAAACTCTTTTCATAATAAAGAGCGTACTGCAGACACTCCCCCAAAGTTCCCCACCTAATCTACCTCCTGGCTGTTAATATTAGAATCAATAGTAATATTAATAGTAATAATATCGTGGAAAGATGTCCGAAGTTATTGCTGTCTTTAAGAGAAATGGTGCATTCACCTATCGTTCCGAAGTGAACCAATTCGATGTCATTTCAGATGACTCTGACTCTGACAATGAAGATATTGTTGTCCCAGACGCAGGCGCAAATAACGATTCCAATAACACTCATGAAATTGTCACACCTGGTGAATTAGTTACAGATGATCCTGTATGGATGAGAGGTCATGGGACATATTTTCTCGACAATATGACATATTCATCGGTAGCAGGTACCGTTTCTAGAGTTAACAGACTATTATCAGTGATACCATTGAAAGGTCGATATTCCCCAGAGACTGGTGATCACATTGTCGGAAGAATTGCAGAAGTGGGCAATAAAAGATGGAAAGTTGACATTGGCGGGAAACAACACGCTGTTTTAATGCTTGGTTCTGTCAACTTGCCTGGTGGTATACTGAGAAGAAAGTCTGAGAGCGACGAATTGCAAATGCGAAATTTCTTAAAGGAGGGCGACTTATTGAATGCTGAAGTCCAGTCCTTATTTCAAGATGGTAGTGCATCATTACATACAAGATCGTTAAAATATGGGAAACTAAGAAATGGTTTATTCATACAAGTGCCAAACTCTTTAATCATCAGATCCAAGAATCATACTCACAATCTACCGGGAAGTGTAACCGTTGTATTGGGTGTAAATGGGTTTATATGGTTAAGAAAGACATCACAGTTAGACACTGCAAGAGATGGAGAAACAAGCACACCAGCTTCTGCGTCCAACAGCACAAAGGGCCCAAGTGGCGCTGTAACACTGAATCCAAACACAAATATAGCGATCACAAGATTAGAAGAAGAATCGTCCTGGCAAATATATTCAGACGAAAATGATCAAGACCTAACAGACCGTATTAAACAAACAATATCTCGATATGCCAATGTAATCAAGGCGTTAGCATATTGCGAATTAGGTATTACACAAGAACGTATAATCAGTGCATATGAAGCTAGTATGGCATATTCCAACGTGGGTGCCTTGATCGGTAGAGATGTGATGGAATCCATTGGTAATGATGTCTTACAGATAGAAAAAATGAGAGGAACCGGTAATTAAGAAACATATAATATTACAACATAAATACTGACAATATATGTATATAGATAGGATACAATACAATTCTTCAATTATTATTATTATCATCATGATTCTCATCATATTTATTTGTAGGCTTTTCCTTTAAGCAATGAAAAAGCACAACATCGTCCATTACAGTTTTATAATAATAAAAGAATAGAGAGGATAAACAAAAACAAACCAACATAGAACACAACATGTGCATTAATACTTCACAACTCGACCCCGCCACATTTATTTTATTACATGGTGATGGTCGTAGTTACATAAATCTTAGCCTTTAGCTTTGAATCTCTCATAAACACATTAACTTTATTAGGTTCGTTCATTATTCTAGCTACACAAATCTCCACTTCAGTGAACGGATAAATATAATTTGTATTTTTGTACTTGACATGAGTGATTTCTTGATTGAAATATTGCTTGGCAAATTCTAACAATATTTGCAAGGAGAACGGACCTTGTACTATAATATCTCTATATCCTTCCATCCTCTGACAATAGTCACGATCCCAATGGATTCTATGAGGATTCAATGATAACTGTCCATACTTGACAATATCCAAATCAGTAAACATGAAGATACCTATAACTTCAACGACTCCTTGAACAGGTGGCACCATCAAAGGTTCTGGGTTCGCTTTTTTGTTCATATACATCAAATATCTCAGCTCCGTGATCACATTGGCATTTTTCTTAATGGAATCAGACCTAGTAGGTAGACTACTATTGGGATTTGGCGACGACAAACCACCAATGCTAGAGCCGTTAACTCCATTAACTGCAGACTTCATGTAATAATCCGAGCTTGGCACAATATATCTTTCAATACCTACCACATGGCAATCTTGCAACCTCTTAACAAACTTGATCTTCTCAGTACAGACGTATTCATTATTCAAAGCCAAGATCCCGTTCATACTGATCTCACCGTGCGTCCACATCCTCCTCTGGTAGTTCAATTGCGGTTCCCCCAACAATTGTCCCGGTGCCTGATACTGGAAGTACCCATCTTTACTAAGTTCCGGAAACGTGGGATTACAAAATAACAAATGATCACCAATGCTCAGAAACTTATTGTTCGACTTGATCGGCAACCTGTTCTTGAAAGCAAGCTGGAATCGTTCCAATTGGTTTAGACTGACAAAGTCCCTGAATATCCACTTTAGATCGGGCAACCGGCTCATCTTTTGAGTAGACCTCTTATCATATACCCACCATTTATCCATATCCTGCTGCGATGGTATCTTTCAAATATTCTCCGTCTAGATAACTATTATAAACTTTACCGATGCTATAATGATTTCTCCTTCGAAGAAACCACGATTTCCTGCACTACACCTCTCTAACCAACCGGGATCTAATTGCTGGATCTCTAGACCTCTTGCTGTTTTTTCTTCCTTTCATTGTTCTTATATTTGGCAAAATTGTTTTTAAATCCTCGGGCAGACGCGAAATCGAAAACATACAAGACTATTGTTTGATTCAGTCATCGCCGTGTACTAACTCCCCCCATTGGGACCGCACATCGGCACCATTGTGGGATTGCATGTGTGTCAATTGTGTGTATATATAGGTACGTATCCACACCAGCCAGCGTTTCCGCCGGACTAGTCGCTAAATAAATCACTATCTACATCTTCGGGTGCACTATCCTCACTCTCGCTGCTGCTGCTGCTGCTGCTGACATCGTCCGCCTCGGCGCTGTTCCCACCCTCCTTCTTCCTAGCCTCTCTTCTTTCCAGCTTACGTTGTTTCTTCAATTCCTTGATCTGCTTCTTCCTGGCAACGTTGGCCTCTTGTTCCTTCTTTCTTTGCTCCTTCAACCTCATCTTGGCTTGGTGCCTCTTTTCAAGAGCTCTTATCTCCGAGTCTGTCTTCTCCACAAACTCGTGGTGTAAGACCTTACCAGAGCAGATACCTTCCTCGATCTTGACGAGCTTCAAGGTCAGCCTTGGTCCGATTTCAGTCAACTTGATGGCTTTCTTCCGGGTAGGCACAGACTGGTCAGCAGCGGCGGCGGCCTGCTGTGCATCTTCCTTGTTCTTCTCATCCTCCTTCTTCACCCTGGTCTTTGGTTGCTCCTTCACGCTGATCACGGAATCGTCATCTACCTCTGATTCCGACGTGTATGCTCCAATGTCATGGTCCAATATCAACGACGATATGTCTTTTTTGGAACTCAAGTTCGGTATAGGCTTGTTCAAACGATCCTTGGCTCTATACAACTTGCGTAAGTTCTTCGATATGTCCACGTCCTTGATATCAATCATGTAGTGACGCATGGACAGTTCCTTGCTCTCAGGGTCCTTGTCGATCATGAAAATACGTTTAATACTGTTTAATTCTATCTTGGCAGGATTTAGCGGTGGGAAAATATTCTGTAACATGGAAACAACAACCTTCTCCACTCTACTGTTCTTATCTTCGGGATCGCCCTTCTTCAGCTGCTTGAACCCGTTCATCACCAACAGCGGGGAACTTAAGAGGTCCTCCTTGTTCAAGGACTTGTATCTCTTCAGATATCTCTTGATATCCTTCCCCAAGGAATACTCCAGCACTTGGAAAGTCAGGGTTGGACCCTGTGGCGTTCTACAGATCTTCAACGACACATTACCGGTCCTCTCAGACTGTGTGAATACGAACAAGTGTGTGACGTTCAAAGGACCGCACATAACAATGAAGTCCTTAAGTTTGTTAGACTTACGTTCTCTCAACTTCACCGCAGTGTGAGGTTGCATGATCTGCCTGAAATCCTTCACCAGCTGGTTCAAAGAGTGGTTGGCCAAAGACGTCTGCCCGACCCTTATCACCATGCTCTTGGGGATATCCTTCTCCTCATCCTCCGTCCTGACAACGTGTGTTCTCTTCTTGGTTCTCCTCTTGGCCATCCTCGAAAGATGATACGCAGTTACCTGTAAACTTGTCTCTTGTTGTACTCTATACAACTCCACTAGTCCTCACTATTGCTCTTACCACAATGATCCGTGTGCTGGAACACTCTTCATAACCCAACTTCGAGAGAGCTCATCGCAATAACTTTTCATTAAAATTTTCCAGCTTTAACGTGATATTTCAGAATCTTCAAAGGAAGAAAAAATTTTCATTTCTCGATGAGTTTGGTTTAAAATCATGCAACTTCTGGTCCTAGATCAATCGTTAGTTGTGGCCAGAGGGTTCTGTTGAAGTGGCAAGATCGCAAGTAGAGTAAACCAGTGCCTTCATATTATTATTAAAGATGTCCGGTTCCCCAGTAGTAGGTATTTCCTTTGGTAACACATCGTCGTCCATTGCGTATATCAATCCAAAGAATGATGTCGATGTTATAGCTAATCCAGACGGTGAACGTTCCATTCCTTCCGTGTTGTCCTATGTCGGTGCAGACGAATACCACGGTGGTCAAGCTTTGCAACAATTGGTTAGAAACCCAGGTAACACCATCATTAACTTCCGTGATTTCATTGGTTTACCATTTGACCAGTGTGATGTTAGCAAATGTAGTTTTGGCGCCGAACCTGTCAATGTTGACGGCAAGGTCGGTTTCAAGATCAAGAGAGCCAACGATGAGGTCGAAACTGTCACTGTTGATGAGGTCGTTTCCAGACATTTAAACAAGTTAAAGCATGCAGCCGAAGACTATATCGGTACCACCGTCAAGGATACTGTTGTTACTATCCCAACAAATTTCACAGAGGAGCAGAAGACTGCTCTTAAGGTTGCTGCTGCCAAGATTGGTTTAAATATTGTCCAATTTGTCAACGAACCATCTGCTGCTTTATTGGCCCATGTCGAACAATTCCCATACGAAAAGGACGTTAATGTCGTGATTGCCGATTTCGGTGGTATCAGATCTGATGCTGCAGTTATTTCTATCCGTAACGGTATTTTCACCATATTAGCGACTGCTCATGACACCAATCTTGGTGGTGACAACTTAGATAACGAATTAATCGAATATTTTGCAAAAGATTTCCAAAAGACCACTCAAACTAACCCAAGAAAAAATGCCAGGTCTATGGCTAAGTTGAGATCCAACGCCATCATTACTAAGAAGACTTTATCTAACGCTACCACCGCTACTATCTCAATCGATTCTTTGGCTGATGGATTTGATTACCACACTTCTGTCAACAGAATGAGATACGAATTGGTATCAAGCAAGGTTTTTGCTCAATTCACCTCCTTCATCGAAGGTGTTATTGCAAAGGCAGAGTTAGATCCATTAGACATTCACTCAGTATTGTTAGCAGGCGGTGTCTCCTTCACTCCAAAGCTAGCTACCAATCTAGAATTCTTATTCCCAGAAACTGTGGAAATTTTAGGTCCACAATCTAAGAATGCCTCAAATAATCCAAATGAATTAACTGCTTCTGGTGCTGCATTACAAGCTAGATTAGTTGCTGATTATGACGCTGAAGAATTAATGGAAGCTTTGCAACCAGTCGTCTTAAACACCCCTCACTTGCCAAGAGCCATTGGTTTGTTGGGATCCGAAGGTGAATTCCACCCTGTTTTATTACCAGAAACTTCATATCCTGTCCAAAAGAAGCTTGTGTTGAAGAACGCTACTGGTAGCTTATTAATCAGTGTCTGCGAAGGTGAACACCACATTGTAGAAAAGACTGTGGAACAATCCAAGGATGAACCAGAGGAAGAAGACGAAGATAGTGAAGAATGGTCCGATGATGAACCAGAAATCGTCAGAGAAAAGTTATATACCGTTAGCACCAAATTAATGGACTTAGGTTTGAAAGATGTCCAAAAGGGTGTTGAAATTATTTTCAATGTTAACAAGGATGGTGTGTTGAGAGTTTCTGCTAGAGATTTGAAATCTAACAACACTGTTAAAGCTGAATTGTAAATAGAAACTACAATTGATACATAATAGTCACATACACTTTATACAAAACATATATATATGTATATATACGCTCAATAATACAGTTTTTAAAATTATAAAATAGATGGCCTAACATGACTCATAACTTCAGAATCATATTGAAAATTTTCGTATTAATTATTTAAGATCTTGAAACTGTACAAACACATCGCCAATACAACAAGTAAAAACACCGAAACGAAACATTATGACAGTTACCAGACCATTAATTCATATTTTGGGCCTAGGGTCCATGGGTACATTGATTGCCGTTGATTTATTAAGATTCACAAATGCTCAAATAGTACCATTGTTTAGAAATAAAGAGAAAGTTGATAAATTCCAAAAAGAATACAAAAATACCATTGGTATCAGAAAATTGTATTTAGAAAACAGTCCATTGTACGAAGTCCCTGTCGAGACAAGTATTTGTCCAGAAACCTTCGACCAAAGACCCATCCAAAATCTAATAGTTACTACTAAGACTTATCAAACAAAGGAAGCTCTATCACCTTACTTGCCATACATCAACTCAGACACTAATTTGATTTTGATTCAAAATGGTCTTGGAGTGTTGGAGGTGCTAAGAGAGGATATTTTTGCTGATAAAAGTAAGAGACCTCAAATCTTCCAAGGTGTCATATCCCATGGTGCCTACTATGACCAAGGTTTCACTTTCAATCATAGTGGATTCGTTGGCATGCAAATTGCTAGATTACCATGGGATGAAAATGAAATCATTCAAAGCATTAAAGAAAAGGAATATGATGCAGCTTCAAACGAGTTGATCAAATCGTTGACCGAACCAACTTTTGTCAAAGAATTCGGTATCGAGCATTTAACGTACCAAGAAATGTTAATGGGCCAGTTGTTCAAATTTTTTATTAATTGCTGTATGAACACTGTTACTGCTATTGTCGATTGTTTCAATGGTGAATTGATGGAACATTGTAGACCCATTTACACTTCTATCATTGAAGAATGTTTAGAAGTGCTGAGAATTGCATACAAGCCATTATTTGAGTATGAGACCAAATATGCCAACAATCCCGATTACCCTCCAATGGACATTGAATCTGTCTTGAATGTTAAAAACTTATTGGAAGAGACCATCAGGATTGGATGTGTTCTCAACTTCAAGAACAGTACATCGATGAGACAAGACACCTTATATCTAAGAGACACTGAAATTGAATTCATAAATGGATATATTGTCAAGTTAGCCCACAAATACTCGCTAGATCCAAGCTACTACAAAGTTAACAAAACCATCACAGAATTAGTCAATTTGAGGTTGGGATTGAATAGAACCAGAGCAGTCGAAGGTGACATGAGAGCATCGAAGTGATAGACAGTAGTATATAGTTATAGAGATGTATATATATCTACATACGTCAAAGTGCATACTTCTAGCAGCAAGTAGTGATCACGTTTGAATATCGAAGAAAGTGAAAAAAAAATATAGTGAAAATTAAATCGATCAGCAGTCTCATCACCAAATTACAGATAACTAGAGACTCTCAAACAGCCACAAGAAGCGGTTAATAACGATGTTGGTAGATCTGAACGTTTGTTGGCCTCAGAAGAGTTTTAAGGAGCCAGTTTTGGAAAAGGATTTAGACCAATTACAAGCAACTTTAGGCACCTTGTACACACTTGGTTATACACATGTTGCACTCAATTTTACTGTGAACCAAAGCGACAAGTTTCCCAACAACCCCAAGGAGCTCAATCCTATGAATATCAATGAGAGATTTGGTGAGTTTATGAAGTCCACAGGAATGAAACTGTACTCCAGAATCACATTGATAATTGACGATCCATCAAAGGGACAGTCGATTTCTAAAATATCTCAGGCGTATGACTTGGTGGCAGCACTGCCTATCAGTGAACGTGGTCTTTCTATAGCCACCACAAGTTTAGACATAGATTTGCTGACTTTTAATTATTCTCAACGGTTGCCTACATTTTTAAAACATAAAAATATCTGTGGATGTGTTAACAGAGGAGTTAAGATTGAGATAGTTTATTCTGATGTCCTGAAGGACATCCACTCCAGAAGACAGTTCGTGAATAACGTAAGGAGTGTGATCAGAAGTTCACGTACTAGAGGTATAGTCATAAGCAGTGGTGCCAAATCACCAATAGAATGTCGAAACTTGCTAGGAGTAATGAGTATTATCAGATTTTTAGGCCTACCTAACGATAAATGCACCAAGGCCATGAACGAATTGGCATCGTTGGTATTACTGAACGGTAGATTAAGAAACAAAAGTTACAAGCAGACGGTCGTGATAGGTGGAGAGGAAAATATTGTATCTGATGTGATGGGGATAGATGATGACAGAGGTATCAAGTTAGTCAAGAAACGAGAAGTAAGTAAGGACGAACCATCCACCTCTCACAAGCGCACTAAAATATGAAACAATAACAACCTTCTCCCATGGCCCCGTTATTAACGTGGCTATTTTTTTTATTTTTATTTTATTTACTAGTTCTGCACATTTCCATAACATACAATTAAGCAAATTTCGACACTTCGAAAAAAAGCACCATTTTGGAAAGTTGTTATATATTTGACAAGATAACTCAAAAGTTATGAAACATTTCTCACTCTGAGCTCTCCCATATAAAGTAATTTTTGATCATTCCCAGTCATAAGCGTACATTGCATTTCCAATGATATTGCATTCCCCATAATTTCGACCTACAGAGAGGTTATGGGCATGGAGATTCTTAATAGGCTCCTGAATTCTCTAAATTTCCTAGTTAGGTAATGTGTAGAGAGGTTTGTGCGGACCTTTCTGTGGTCGAGGACCTCTATCGTGTTATCAGCCGCATGATAATTTCGTTTATGATTTACGTGTTTTTAACAAGATCAAATAGCACTCTACGAACATATCGCAGTTTAGACCTCAGCTCCCATTAGTTCAGCTTCGATGAGTGTAACGTTTACGGTAATGGCTACCCATGTCATCTAATATCCTGGAAAAATCGTCCCAGGGATTAAATAAAAAACAAACTTTAATTAGGAGATTGACAACGAGTCACTTAGAACAGTATACAGCAAGAAACGTTAAAGTGTATACAATACTCTTTAATATACATAAATGGTATTGTGCTTTTGCAAAAAGATAAGGAAGGAGATACTAACTAACGAGATGAGAGATCCCATGCATTTGTCGTTTTTATTCTTATTAGTACCTAGATTCCCATTTATATGGTTAAACTAGTGTCCATGAAAAATTTATGTCCTTCGTATTCGTTAACAGGCGATTTTCGAACCCTGCTCAATAGTGCTCTTTTGTTTTTTACATGTTATTTTTCTTATTGAGACGTGGCAGTAACTTTGATTTATAATATTGTAATTGCATCTTATGCTTCTTCTATATATACAACTCATTGATAAATTCTTACAATAACATAACTTTCTATTGTTTCTCGAACTAGTACTAAAGCAGACAGTAATAAGGTTCATCGGAAGACGGGTTTTTATAAAATTGCAGAAATCAATACAATACAAATTGGGCGACAAGAGAGATGAGCATGGCCATAGCGTCATCAAAACATAGGCATCATGGGAGTCTCCCATTAATGCATTCCATTTGGATAGATGAAGATGAAGAGAACGAAAAATTATACGGATACCAAGCTCACCAGTATATGAATGTTGATAGTGATGATGACATTAACATCAGATTAGTCGAGAGCGATCAACCCTATTTGAAAAATAAACAAAATATTAAGTTACCACCCCTCACACAACCTGAGCAGCAGATACCAGGGCCCCATCGTAGATCAATATCACAGCCTATAATCAGAGGTGTCAGCATTGGTAGTATCCATGGAAAGGAGAATGCTATCCCGTCTCCCAAAGTGACAACACCAATTAGAGATAAATCGCTACCTCCTACACCCACGAAGCAAGAAAACAGAAAATCAATAATGGACTTCATTAGAAGTGCCAAAAAGGAGTCTGCAAACTCAAATCGGAGATCAATCTCATTGCCCTTCGGATTTCAGCATATATCTCATGCCGATGGAAAATTAGAAGTAACAGTCCCTAGTTCAAATCAATTGCCCAAACCACTCAATGTTAGAACTCCAACTAGTGATTACAATTCATTAACAACAAAAGTCAATGGTGGTTCTGATATAGGAAGTCCGGAGATTAAGGTAAAAGATATTCACTTTTCTTATGGGTTGGGTGTATTATCACATGGTATACATGTGGATACTAATTCGTCATTATCAGGAGAATCTGCTAAAACATTAGTTAATAATGATGCTTCATCAGATTCTGAAAAACCTTACACCACCAATACCGAACAAACTCCACAGAAATTATCCATTGAACATGCTGAGATTTCTGAATTAAACCATTTGGGACCTATTTCTACCACACCATCTTTAAATATTGAGTATCCCATAACTGTACCTGAAATTTCCAAAAAGAGGCCTAGGCCCTTTACTATACCACGCAGAGATACCACCGAAACGTCTAATAATTCACCTACAACCCCAACTAAAAATTTACCAAAGGATTCACCAACTCTTGATTCTGCAGTACGTATAAGGAAGAGAAGTTCCCCAAAGAAATGCTCCCCCCCAAAAGAATATTTAAGCAGAGACAGTATTTCTGATTTTGATGTTGCTGTAGACGATGTTTTGAATTACTATTATCAAGATGATGCTAGAGAAGTACCAGGTTTGACCTAATAAGTCAAACTGTTGTGGTTGTTAATATTATTTATGCTATTCGTTTGTGCTTATTTTGTTCACGATGTGTTTTCATTTTATAGTTCTTATTCATTTATACTAATTTCGTTAAATAATTCTTTCTCTCTCAATCATTGCTCGATGACCTTCCTATTTGGCCTGTTTGGCGTCCAAATATTGGGATATTTCCCTTTGGCAATTAATTAGTTGGACATAGATGGGCATACAATTTCTAAATTTCTGTTGGCACTGTCTTAGCGAGGTGGGCACCAACAACCCTCCGTTGAACATCTGGATTGGGTCATAATTCTTGCTCTGGCTGCCCTCTCTTTTCTTGGTATTCTGAAGTTTATTAAATCTCGATCTCATTTTCAATGATCGTGCCTTCTCCTCCTCCTCCTCCTCCTCCTCCTCGGTATCTTGTTTGCGGGGTAATCTCCTCACAATGTCCACACTACCATCAGATGTGCTGACCTCCCATTGACCTTCATATGATTCATCCCAGTAATCTTTGCCAAACTTCCCTCTTAGACTGTCCTTATTGTGAAAATTAGCTCTGGACAGGTTGTAAAACCCGTCGTTCATGAACTTATCCATAGTGTCCAACAACTCTTCATACTTAGCCAGCAATTCGAACAACCTAACGCCATCATCCGTCATTTTTGTATCCTGGGTCTCTACCAGGGCTGGTAGGGCTAATTGTACCATCTTTTGATTTTTTTCTTTTTAAACATCAAAATCTATTTACAAGGCTATATTATATTATATGTAGATGGGTGTACATACAGGCTCCACAAGCAGAGATCTCACCGCCGCCACCACCTCAAGTGGCCTTCCTTTGCTCTGCTCTCCACTTAGCGATGTTGGTCTTCCTATATCTCTCTGATCCAAAGAACGATTTCTTGCCCTTTTTAATCTCTCTTACGGGTTCCCCATTTTGTAATTTCTGCACTTGTGACAGGATATACTTACGTTGTTGAGGTGGAATTTCCTTCTCCTTTAGTATTCTTGAATTCCAGTTCACCAAGTTATCCCAGTTGTTTTCATACGTGTCGCTGAACTCTTGGCAGTTTCTGCCAATTTTCTTCAAAAAATCCTCGACAGTGGGTATGGCCTTTGTTCCCTTGAAAGAGGTCGACGTGAACCTCACGAGCCTTCCAGAAGAGCGTATTATTGTGTTGTAGCGGTTCAACAGCATTCTTTATCACTCGTTGTTCTTGCTGGATGTGTATGAAAGGGAGGGCTCTTGTTGTGCATTTTAATTGCAAGAGTTTGAAAAGTTTGAATTTTGAACACCACTTATTCCACCAGGCTCGAAGCCCCAGCTGGACACACACATACGCACACGCACATACATATATACGCAGCGCGATGAACACCCCTTTGGATGAATTGCAATGGAAGTCTCCAGAATGGATCCAAGCGTTCGGGTTGAGAACGGACAATGTGATGGACTATTTTGCAGAATCACCGTTCTTCGAGAAGAGTTCCAATAACCAAGTCATAAAGATGCAGAAGCAATTCTCCCAATTGCCCGATGGCAAGGATCTGGGATCATCCCAAGGAGTCGGGCCTTCGCAGTCTGGCGGCACCGCTGACGGCAACTGCAGCAACAACAACGGCACGCATGGCAATGCTTCCACGACGCTGACGATGTCCTCGGGGCCCACCAGTGCCAGCGACGACGACGACGAATTCTCGTACTTGGACCCCATCAGAAGGGACATCCTGTCGAAGTACCCGATGCACGCCCTGCTAGAGAGGGAGTTGCAGAAGATCAAAGGTGTCGAATACGTGCTGGCACAGGTGAAGGAGCCCGACTTCTGGGTGATCAAAAAGCAAGAAAGACTGTCGCCAAAGAAGGCCAGATACCTCCAGGCCTACTACATAATCGGGGCCAACGTGTACCAGTCCCCAACCGTCTACAAGATCATCCGGAACAGACTGATGTCCTCGAGTTTCCATCTTTCCCAGACCCTGACGAACCTGCACCAGCTGACCCAGTTCCAACCGTCGCAGGGCGTCCAGTTCAAGAGCCCCATCGATCTCATGAGGAACACCAGGGACACCAACTCCTCCATGCACATATCCAGTGTGGGTCCATTGACCACGAACATCGGCAACAACGCCGGTCCAGGCGCCGTCAACATCCCAGCAACAGTCCCCAACACCTTGGGCCCTGCCACGAACGGGCCCATGACTGGTGGTCCGGGCCCCATCTTCAATATCAACACTGCCGGCGTCAACACCGTCAACATGGGCCCATTGGGTGCCACCGGCTCCCAGTTCGACAACCAGCAGGGCTCCAGAGACGTCATATCGAAGGAGGTCCTGGACAGGTTGCTCATGACCAACCTGCGGTCCCAGCCGGAGTACATATGAGGCCCCTCCCGCCATTGACCGTCCACACGCTTGCTGCCAGTCGTCGACCTTTGCTGTCGGTTGGTCGTGAAAGGACACGTGTAGCACCTTCTCGCCTGTTTTTCCGTGTATTTATTTATAAGAGAGAGATCGACGACGTCTTAACAGCAGTTTCTTGCAACTTCCAGCTCGTCTGAACAGAGGCCCACAGACAAGGATATTCTCGTTAGCACCTCCTGAGAGTAGCAGTTCTGTAGTGCAAGATGTTTTTGAGCCAATTGATTATTTCGTTATTCGCCCTTTTCCAAATCGGCCTGGTGGTCGGTGAACAGCCCAAGATCACCAGACAGGTGTACTTCGACGTGACGCACGGTGACAAGGCCATCGGGCGCATCGTCATGGGTCTGTACGATGAGATCACACCAAAGACCGCCGAGAACTTCTACCAATTGGCCGTCTCGCAGGACCCAAAGATGGGCTACTTGAACTCCATCTTCCACCGTGTGATCCCCAAGTTCATGATCCAGGGTGGTGACTTCACGGACGGCTCCGGCATTGGTGGCAAGTCCATCTACGGCGAGACGTTTGCAGACGAGTCGTTCGAAGTCAAACACGACAAGCCCGGCAAGCTGTCCATGGCCAACCGTGGCAAGGACACCAACGGCTCCCAGTTCTTCATCACCACCGTGCCAACCCCATGGTTGGACGGCAGACACGTTGTGTTTGGCGAGGTCGTCGACGGTATGTCTGTTGTCGAGTACATCGAGAACGTCAAGACTGGTTTCAGAGACGCGCCTGAAAAGGAGGTCAAAATCGTCGCTTCCGGCGCCATCGACATCAAGACCGGCGAGCCAGTTGTCCGCGACGAATTGTGAGTCCCCAGACACGACTATGTAATACGTACTTATCTGTAGCTTCCCATTCTATTTGTATATAAATGCTAAGTATAGCTGAGTGTATAAATTTTGACCTTAGTCGAAAACACTAAAAAAATTACTGAACGCAAAAGCACTAACAAAACTTTTCAATGTTCACCAAAGAGAGGGAGAGATAGAGAGAGAGATACATACTGGTGCGGCGGACAGTAACAAGAGACGAACGGCAGCAGGCATACACAGCAATATCGGTACGATGATGGCCCCGATCCAGGATTACAAGTTGAAGCGGGTGAAGAAGTCTCCTGCTTGCGCACAATGTCGTCGTCGCAAGATTGGATGCGATCGAGGCAAACCCATTTGTGGGAACTGTCTGAAACACAACAAGACTGACTGCTTTTATCCGGAGGTACCTGGGCAATTCCAAATTGAAGACGGCAAGATCATTGACGCTACTCCTTCGAGAAAAAATTCTGCTCTCTCGATGGACAATGGACCTTCCACGGTGATAAACAAGGTGTCGCAGCAGCAGCAGCAGCAACAACAACAACAACAACAACAGCAGCAGCATCAGCAGCGACTACAACAACAACAACAACAACAGCAACAGCAACAACAACAACAACAACAACAGCAGCAGCAGCAGCAGCAGCAGCGACTACAACTGCAACAACAGCAACACCAGAAATCGAAATCACACCAAAATCAAGGGTCCAGCAGTCGTGGTAAATACGAACGGACTAACAAATACAGTTCACTAGGATACACAGGGTCTAATGTGGGGAAACCGACCGGGAAAAGGACTTATATCCACACCCGAGAATACTATTTGAATAGGAATGTTCCTGAGTCTGAGATCATAAAGATGGAAAAGTTACGAGAACAAAATACCAAGTTCCAATTGCTGAATTACGAGAAGACTGAAGAAGAGGAGCATACAGATCATCCAATGGGCGCGAGTACTAAGGAGGTGGATCTTGTTGCGAATGGAGGTGATTCCAAACTATTATATGCCTACAACTGGGTCAATGAGCATGTCACATACGATTTAATGACGTCGGTGTACACGCAAGAAGAGATTCTGAACAAGGAAATGAGATATTTGACCAACCGCCTGATCGAGCTACAAGAACGGTATCCTATATATAAGATAGCGAAACCGAAGCATGCATCCACCAAACAAGTCGATGCGAAAACGACAGCAAAATCCACGACGGCACAAGATGCTGCGGCACCTCAAGTCGAGGAAGATGAGAGATCCGTGGACGAGAAGATCAAGAGCCTGTCCAAGGAAGCAGAGTTGAGTCTCGGCATGAGGAAGAGCTATTACCATCGCATGTTTTCCATCGATAAACAATTGCGCGACCATTATAACGAATGTAAAGATACAATAGCCCACCCTGCCAAAGGTGCGGATGCGGAAACGTATGACAACACTATACGATTTCCTCAGGGCCTGGACCTTGATTTTGACAAGATATCGCCCCCATTTAGTGAATTAGTCGACCTCAACAACGATTTGATGGTTAACGCTACATACTCACCACGAGAGGTTCACACCACAGACCTGATCCAGCTAGGTATCTTGAATTTATTAATGTTGAGCTGTTGTAGCGATGATGCTCGCAGGGGTCTGTACGAAAACAACATGACCTTGATCGATATTGAGCTAAGATACAACCGGTACCTGTTGGACGAGGAGGCGGTTAGGCTCCAATTTGGCAAGTATCTCACCTTGGCGAGATTCTACGGCGAGAACGACAGCTGCTACGAACCGAGCCTGATATTGCGAATATTCGATCCCGCTTCCGAAAATAAAACAATAAACAAGATGATCAATTGGAATATGCAAATGTATTTGTTGGAGGCACACGTCGACATGATCATCACCGGCAAATACGACGAAAGTGTCGGCAAGGACGAGGTACTAGATAGATACGTGCCGCAAACAAACGGGGAAGCTGATGACATACTTGACCTGGCAGCGCAATTAACTACCCAGGGAGGGGGTGAAGCAGCTGCTGCTGCTGCCCCCAACTCGAAGATACAGACATTGTTAGCCAAGTTAAGAAAGATCAACACAGCCTATGTGGACATGTTGACCACCGGAGAGGAAAAGCTAAATCTGGAAGAACTATACGACCTCGTTGGTTCCTTGAAGGACGGGCCTGTCCCTCTATGTTGCTGCAGACAAATTTGCCGCAAGATTCTGAAGTATGTATGCCTGGTCCTGAAATCGATGCGCTACCGATTCCACACTGACGACCAGAACTGGCCCGCAGCAGGCCTCGCCCTGCTGCACTCTGTCTTATAGTTTTGTATAACAGTGTAATATTAATTAATTGAAGCCTTCAATTTCGCCCCGTTGCCTGCCCTTGCCGCAGGTCTGTGCCGACCGACACAAATGCCCATGCCCGGCCACCCGAATGCCCCAATACTCCGACGGGCCTGCCTTGCCCCAAAATGCCCCTCCACAGGCGCCGCAGAAAAACACGGCAAATCCGATTCGCTGCAAAACTAAGAATAAATATATGGAGGGCCAAAAATATGGGGCAATTTATCCGCACTCGCTCGGCACCGCGTCTGAAAATTGCCAACCCGTTAATTAAAAATGGGCCTTGCAGCCTCATCAAGACCTGGCAAACCCCCTCAAACAGCGCCAACCCGCCCAACAACAGAAGAGTAGCCGTCCCTGAACCAGACATTCGCCATGGCGGCATCGATGGTGTCCTCGAGATGAGCCCTTGCAAGCGTATATAAACCCATCGCATTCCTCTTGATCAACCATCTCTCTCTCTTGTTATATACGTCATTTCTAGATTTGCTATATATATATATAAAGGAAGCAAGAGCAACAGTTTTCAGAAGAAGAAGAAGAAGAAGAAGGGATTGCTATTTACAAAGACGGCTAGACACATACACATACATATATAGACTTGTAGTATCTGTGTGTTTTAAAAGACTAGGCCTATCTCGCTATATCTTTCATCTATATCGCCAAAGCAGCACATCTACCTACCCCGCAATGCACTCAAAGACAATTGTTATCAAGATCGGGGCGTCGTCCATCATCGACAACGTCACTAAGGAGCCCAAACTATCGACAATGACCCAAATAGTGGAAACGGTCATAGCGTTGATGAATAACTTTAATTACAAAGTGGTGTTGGTCTCCAGTGGCAGCATCTCCATGGGATTCAACGAAATCGATTCGACGACAGGCCACCGTCACAACGTTGCGGACTCAGCAGCTGCAACCATAGGGCAGGGGAAGCTGATTGCCCTTTGGAACATGATTTTCCAGCAATATAACCAAAACATTGCTCAGATTCTGTTGACCAGGAACGATATTCTGGACTGGTCGCACTATTTGAACGCTAAAAACACCATCAACCAGTTGCTAAGGATGAATGTCATTCCCATTGTCAACGAGAATGACTTTCTGATTTCTACTTCCACCACTGATGACCATTTCAAGTTCGGCGATAATGATTTATTGTCGGTCATCACTTCGAGTTTGATTGATGCGTCGCTGTTGATCTTTTTGACCAACATCGACTGTATTTACAACAAACTACCATCACATGCCGATGATGACTCTGACGACGTCGACTCGCATGTCGAGAAGTTCACCTTCATACCTTCTAGTTTTATCCGGGACACGGACTCCTTCAACAAACTGTTCAAGTTGTCCAACGGCATGAGACAGAAGCTGATGGCGGCTAACCTCGCAACCAATCAGATTGGGATCAACTCGTTGATTTTGAACTACAAGTTCACTAACGAAATTACAAAGTTCATCCCCTTGTTTCTGATGAATCAGAATAATGATAACATCGCCTCTTTTTATGATGAATTTGTTTCTCCTTCATTGAACCTTTCTTGTCGTGGTGATAGGTTTAATGGAAAAGAAATGGATCCGATTATAAACCAACTACAACCCATATACATGGAGCAGTTTATAACCAAGTTCAATTTACCAATCCACACGCTATTCTTGTCCAACGATGTCGTTAAGAGCAACGATTCATCGTGTGACGAGGAATCGGTGAGATTGAAGGAGTTCTGGTTATTAAATGGGCTGATCTCTAAAGGATGTATCATTATCGATTCAAACCCAATCCCTTCTTCTTCTTCTTCTTCTTCTCCTTCTTCATCGCCCTCTTCGTCGTCGTCGTCATCGTCAGAATATTTAGCAACCAAGTTCTTCAGCAGTGCTGTCATCAAACCTGATCATATCATAGATATTGAGAATAATTTTAACAAACTGGATTGTATCGACTTGAAAGTCGGAAAAAGGCTCCCAAGTGGGAATCTAGATCCAAACGAACCTTTGCAACTTGTCGGTCGTGCTCGTTGCGAATTCAATAGTTTGGAGTTGAAAGAAAAGATTATTTCCTCTTCTAATGATAAACAGAATGACGATACCTCGAAGATCATCATAAAAAAGGAAAATTTAGCTTTCATTAGATTACCTATGTAAATATTATTTATCTATTTGAAACTACAAGAAAATTATATCATTTATTAGCTTTTTTCAAACAAATATCACCATTCTATTTATATCCTTGACATAAAATACTTTGATATGATCAGAAGATACTCCCACGTTATTGGGCAACGGTATGCAGACTGATTTGGTCTTGTACCGACTGTCTCGGTTCTTGACAATCAGTTCGTTCTTGCCGACGTTGTATTTAATGTCGAATTGTTTACTCTTGGTCAATTCTTTACAAAGAATTTCTATCTTTAGTTTATATTTATCATCATTCGTGATTTTGTGGAAATAAACCTCAAACTTCAGATCTTCTTGAAATCCCACCTGAGGTTTTGGCACTGCTGCCTGCTGCTGCTCTACATTCCGTTTATTGAGATCCAAGTCATTTATCTCTTCTATCAATTTCTTGCCCGATGTAGCACTGCTATTGAATAATAACGATGGCAACGCATCCTCGTCCTCGTCAGACAGCAAATCGCTACGGTATTTTATCTCGTTCGCCTCTGGGATATCTTTGTCGACTGCTGCCACCATCATCTCTTCTCTGGGTATAGAGATTTTCGCAACTTCACCTCCTTTATATCGCAGTTTCGGGAACTTGATATTATTCTCTCTTCCAATGCTAATAAACTCTCTAAGCTCACACGATTCGATACACCATTCCACCAGGATCTCTCGGAGTTGGGAGTCGGCCAGACACCACTCGTGGCATGCGTCATTGATGCAACAGTCCATCACATAGCACTGCTGGCCCTTCTTATCGGTATCTTCTCGAATGCTCGATGTGATGATTGGGATTTCCCATTTGTTCTCCATGATCAAGGGATACACCACTCCTGGCGTGAACCCAATATCAGGTTTGGGCACCTGTTTGTCATACATGACATTAATGAATATCTTTCTACTCGTGCCATTGACCAACCTGCTGTTATCCTTGGTTGAGGAGACTATCGATTTGACCACAAACCATGGTGTTCCAACGATGTCTATAATATCATCTTGCGTTTTGTCTACCGGCCTTAACAGGAAACTCATATCTTCATAGCAATTCCAAGTACGTTAGGAGATGGGTGACA
>JAJMDR010000013.1:0-16698 GCA_030573655.1 Cylindricascospora bacillispora | reverse complement strand
CAAGAAGAAGGAATGTCTTGGAGTGCCTGTGGAATGGGTGAATACAGATATATTTATATATGTATATATATAGAAGAATAGAAGCGACTAAGTCCTGAGAAGAGATCTAAGCCGGAAACAAACCTCAATACACAAGTTCGCAATTGTTCCCACCCTGATGTTTAGCTATTCCCAGGGATTTGATTCTGACTATCACGTCTGTTATAAGCCTTTCCCGCTCGGAAACAAAGTGTCTACCACTCCGACTACTACGCTACGCTCGCTGATTGTGATTGTCGACGCAACATGTAGCAACGATGAATTATCCCAGCTGCTTAGCCAATTAATCTCCACGATCAAGAGTCACAGAACTAACACCGTTCAGGTGGCTCTGCTATCAATGAACTCAAATGGCGACGTCATGCTTCACAAGAGTGAAACTAGTGTGGCTAGAATCACCATTAACAAGATGCTGTTAAGGTATCAATTAACCAATTTCAATCTGAAATATTTCGAGAAAAAAATTGGCGATGCTTCCTCGATCTGGCAGACTGATATCGATAGTATTGTTGCTATTTTGGATACTTTGCCATCTTTCCATTTGTCCACCAAGACAGACTCTTCTCTCAAGAAAAGATGTAAACGACCCACGGGGTTGGCATTGTTATTGGCGTCTATAATTGCAGACGATAATGAAAACACTCATATTCTGTCATTCCTCAGTGGACCGTGCACTATTGGTAAGGGGAAAGTCGTGTCAAGAAAGTTGACCCAGAACATAAGACAAAATGTTCAATCTAGTAAATATTTTAAAGATTCGATGAGATTTTACAATAGTCTTTTGTCGCATTTCAATAAATCGATCTATTACGATTTTTTCATCAATTCATCAGACCAAATCGGGCTGTTAGAGATGTCACAATTAATTTTAAATTCCAAGGCCACATTTCAATTTGATTCATACCATGAAGATACTTTTATTAACTCTTTGTACGAGTATTTTTATTGCTTGGAAAACTTGGAGATGAAGAATTGTGAATTAAATATTAAATCAGATTCCAAATATTTGGATATCTTAACTCCCTATATGGATATGAAGACGGAAAATGCGACAAGTTTCAATTTAAAGCTAGATAATGCATGCATCCTACATCCAGAATCATTTATGGTCTTTCTAACCGCTCCAACAACAGGTGCATTGGATATAAATTTACAATTTCAATTTAAAGACAATAACAATAACCTTTGTCATTTGCAATCGGAATACATTGAAGTGTTAGACTGTGATGTCAATGCCAAGATGATCGTTGTCAAAGTGATGAAAAAAATTGCGTTACAGTTCTTCAGAGACGCATGTTTTAGTTTACGGGATTTTTATCAAAAAATCATCAGACCTTATTATAAAGCTTATCCCAAATGTGAAATACTGCAGGAGTATTTTTATCATATGGCCCATTCACCGTTATTCGAAAGAGAGAGCATTTCACTGGATGAAACATTGATTTATATGAATAAGATTTTGAAAAGCGACATGGAGACATGTTTAAGGATCTGCAGACCCTTTGTAATGAAATACGATGAGTTGTCAAAAGACTGGAAGGAAGTCAAGCTGTTGGCTAGTGACCTGTTTATGGACATATCCACGATGTGTATAGACCATGGTACGTTCTTCCAGATCAGGAATCCCCGTTCGAACATGAAAGAAGCTGACAGTTTGATCAGGGAATGGCAGAGGAACAAACAATATACGTGTAATGTAAT
Organism: Cylindricascospora bacillispora; assembly: GCA_030573655.1. Lineage (NCBI taxonomy): Eukaryota > Fungi > Ascomycota > Saccharomycetes > Saccharomycetales > Saccharomycetaceae > Cylindricascospora > Cylindricascospora bacillispora. Next base: position 14,958 of record JAJMDR010000013.1, on the reverse strand, counting down.
AGTCTCACATACTAACGATAGTGTCGATCGTCATTTCAAGAGTAAGTTGGTCCCCATCAAGAAAGGTGATTTACCAACTGATGCCATGACTTTTGGTGATTTTTTGAAACAATCGCGAATTAAAAATTCAAGAAAAGACATTATGCAATGAGGTTTAATATAGAGTATATAGAAATTAGGATGTATAGTAGATATAGGTTTACTGGTAACAATGATAAATATACCAGGCTCATCCTTCCACTTGTATGTTGCATCGAATTTCAGATGCTTTTTTTTGTTTTAAAATTTTTAAAATCACATACATAAAAATATACATCTCCAGACTTCAAATATACAAAAAGCCCAGTTGAACAGAATAAAGTGTTACAAACTCTGGCACAACGGTATAGAATAAAAGGGTATTCCAATTATGGATGCATTCAGTGGTTTAAGTATTACTGATGACCCAGAAAATTCGTGGAAAAATGAAGATTTGCACGGAGGTATTTCTAATTTGTCACTAAATGACACTAAAACAAACGAAGATGAACTGCAGACCACCAGTAACAATACCGAGTTGTCGCCGCAAGTGTTGTGTAAATTAAGACAGCATTTCCCTGTCAGTCCTTCTCCTTTGAGGAACACATGGGCGTATTTCGATGTCAAAGAGGAAATGGAGGTCGATGAGGAAGAAGAAGAAATAGATAATGTTGCCGCGGAACATCTCGATGAAATGCCGGTGTCCACACCTATTAAAAACAGCCAACTGGAATCGGGAGATGTTGTAGAGGAGACTGTCGACCTAGATAACGAGCAGTTGGAGGAAGAAGAAGAAGAAGAAGATAATGATGAAGCTGAAAGCTTTAGACCCTCGTCCTCTCCAAGATCACCTTCGTTAGATGGAAAGACGATGATCAGAGCATTACTATCACCCACAACCCTTGGGGTAGTTGCGGCAACGAAAGATGAATCCGTCATAGATAAGAGTAATGATAATGATAATTATGATATATTGCTGAGCAAAACCAACAATAATAATGACAATAAGAACTATGACGATGCTGATGAGGAGGAGGAGCTGTTGGAGCTACCAGATGACCGGAATATCGCCATGTCGGACCATGCATTAAACACGGTGGATGATTGGAAAGAGACTTTGAAAAATAGAACTAGAAACACGCCTATTCAAGTAGCGTTCAATACAAATAATTTCTTCTATGGATCCGACAAGATAGATCCCAACTACATGGTTTCCTCACCTGATGCCTTGACGAGAAATTTTTATCCACAACCACAACCCTCTTCGAATTTAATAATACAAAGGCATGCGATGGAAAGTAAAGATAACATACTGGATCGATATCAGTTGCCTGCACCTTGGTCTTCTGAGTCAAAGCCGAACTCCAAGCTATTGTACGCCTTCATTACGTTTTTACAGGGCTGTCTGAACGTCTTCACGTTTCTAACCGTCATTGTTATTGTTTATTCATTTGGCAGGGCATTGCGGAAAGACCTTCAATCCTCGTGGCAACAGAGCTTAAAGGAACTGGAATTCGAATCACAGGACTGCAGAAATAAATTCATTCAAAACAGATGTAACAGGGACTTGCCTGCACTGAGAGAAAAATGCCATGCCTGGAAAACCTGCATGGACAGAGACAACGCTGTGTATTTCAGAGCCAGGTCTATCCTAGTGGCCCATCTGCTGGGAGATATCATCAATGGCTTAATCGACCCGATAGGCTGGAAGGCATTGTCGGTGATTTTGTTGGGGGTAGCCATATGGTGTTATACCTCTAATTTCCTAATGGGCTTCGCCCGTGCAAAGATATATTACAGTCAGCCTTCTGCTGTTGTCCCTGCCCTGTCGCACACTTCCCATGTAGCACTAGCTCCAGCGCCAGCTGCAACTACCCAAGACCCCTCTAGCAACCAGCAGGTCGTTGCTGCTTATGGTGCTCGAGGCGGGTAGTGGTGAGTGGCTCTCACGTGCTCTCGGGTGTGCTGTTCCGATGGTTCGGGATGTTGTCTCCGGAGCCGATAAGGGGAGAGAGCCCAAAATGATAAGCAAAAAATGATATATATAGGGAGGTATACCTTCGAGAAAGTTGGACAGATCAACGTGTCGTTTAGCAATTGAGTGGACTAGAGCGAACAGGAATATAGATATCGAGTAGAGGCAGGCGTCGAAAGGTCCTTTTAGACATAGTTTGCGCGAGAAAAATGATGATGATTAGAGCCACTAAGCTGCAGCAATTGAACAACCCTGTCGTGTATGGGTCGGGCAAGAAGAGCCTGGTAGGAACCAGATTTTTTTCTGACTTCAACAGAGTAAAGGTTCCTAAGCATATTAAGAACGAGCCAGTGAAGCCATTTGGCCAGAATGACACGAAAGATTGGGATTTGTTGAGAGCTTCGCTGATGAAGTACAGAAGCAATCCTCTGGAAATTCCGTTGGTAATTAATGGAGAGCGTGTTTATGACAATTCTAGGAAGACTGTCTTTACGCAGAGAAATCCAGCCGACCACAATCAGATTTTGGCTTATGTGTCGCAAGCTACCAAACAAAATGTGGAAAAGGCTATTGAGGCAGCTAAGGAAAGCAAGTATGCGTGGGCCAATATGTCATTTTATGACAGGGCTGCGGTGTTTTTAAAAGCCGCCGATTTAATCTCCACCAAATATCGTTATGATATGTTGGCCGCAACCATGCTAGGACAAGGCAAAAATGTTTATCAAGCGGAAATTGACTGTATTACTGAATTGGCCGATTTCTTCCGCTTTAATGTGAAATATGCTGCCAAGATGTACGATCAGCAGCCTTTGGAATCTACTGAAGGTATTTGGAATAAAGCAGAATATAGACCTTTAGAAGGATTTACGTATGCTGTCTCGCCGTTTAATTTCACTGCAATTGCAGCAAATTTGGTCGGTGCTCCCGCATTAATGGGTAATACCGTGGTATGGAAGCCCTCTCAAAGTGCAGTGCTATCCAATTTCTTGTTATTGGCTGTCCTCGAAGAAGCAGGGCTTCCTAAAGGTGTTGTGAACTTCATCCCCGGTGATCCAGTTCAAGTCACCGAAACAGTCTTGGCAGACAAGGAGTTTGCGGCTTTGCATTTTACCGGTTCTACGAACGTATTTAAATCATTGTATGGTGACATCCAAAGAGGTGTAGTCGAAAACAAATATAGAGATTATCCTCGCATTGTAGGTGAAACTGGCGGTAAGAATTATCATTTGATTCATCCTTCGGCAAACATGGCGCATGCTGTGATGTCAACCATTAGAGGAGCCTTTGAGTATCAGGGCCAAAAATGTTCTGCGACATCGAGATTATATTTGCCTCAATCCAAGAGTAAAGAATTCCTGTATGATATGGGCGCTTTGATTCATGAATACAACCTCACCCCGCTTAACACATCAGCAAGCGAGTTGAACGGTGGTGATTTGCATGGATTTATGGGTCCGGTTATCCACGAACAAAGTTTTAATAAGCTTGCTGCAGCCATAGAGGAAGCACAGAACGACCCAGAATTGGAAATAGTATATGGAGGTGCATGTGATAAGACCCAAGGTTGGTTTGTAGGCCCAACGATAATAAAAACTAAAAATCCAAATCATAAATTTTTAACCACCGAGTTCTTTGGACCCATTTTAACTGTGTACGAATATCCTGATGCAGAATTCAGTAAAGTTTGTGATCTAATTAATGATACAAGTATTTACGGACTCACTGGTGCAGTTTTTGCACGCGATCGCGATGCTATTAATTTAGCTGATGATAAATTGAAGTACAGTGCCGGTAACTTCTATATTAATGACAAATGTACTGGTGCAGTTGTAGCTCAGCAATGGTTTGGCGGTGCTAGAATGAGTGGAACAAATGATAAATCAGGTAGTGGTAACATTTTGAACAGATTTGTCAGTGTCAGAAACGTCAAGGAGAACTTTCATGAATTGAATGATATAAGATATCCCTCCAACTATTCATAGAGGAAATATGTATATATTATGTAGATTATTCATAGATTTAGAAGGAATCCAGCGAATAACTGTATGTATGAAATATTATTTGATGAGAGACACTATTTTTATTTTTTTGCATACAAAAATTGAAGGATTGTGTTCGGTTCAGTAATCTTATTGGACCAGTTTGTTCTGGAAAAGTCACCAAACAAAAGCAGTAGGTATCTAAGATGTTGAAATCATTGATCTATCTGGGAATAGTACGTCCCACTGCTAGCAACTTGTCTGTCGCTTCTCATCGTCAACTATCTAGTACTAGACAGCTGTTTAAGAAGAATTCATCAAAACAAAAGAACAAGGGCAAGGCTCCAGAAGCGGAAGAAGAAGTTGAAATAGTCGATATTAACAAGTATTTGGATGTGGCAAAGCAGGAATTTACTAAGACTCTAGAACAACACAAAAAAATCTCGAATGAACTTAAGCAAGGGAAGGCAAATCCAAAGATCTTTGATCAGCTAATAGTGAAAAACGGTGGAAGGTTTACACATTATGCTACAACATCTGTGAAGGGCAAGAACAATTTACTAGTAACTGTCTTTGATCCAAACGAAGTTAAAAATATAATAAGTGCGATTATTGCAGGAGGGTTCAATTTGACCCCACAAAGGATTCCTGACAACGAACAGCAATTGAAGGTGTTATTACCACCACCTACCGGGGAAACAAGAATGCAATTGTCTAAAGAGTTAAAGGAAACTTTTGAGAATTTTAAACACGGCAATAAGAACTCCCTGGATAGTATTAGAAGTGATATTTTAAAGCGATTAAAGGGACTCGATCAAAAGACCGATAATGTGAAAAAATGTATCACACATTTGGAAAAACTACATAAGGAGTATGTCACAAAATTACAAGATCAATTCAAACAAATCGAAAAAAGTATAAATTCATAAAATAATAGATCTCAACAATAAATAATTATATCTGTAAATAGAAAATAATATAGCATATTTTATCCTAAGAGGATGATGATTTAGCTAATGAAATTAATGCCTTAACACGAGTCCAGAAAGAAGTTGTATAAGAACCAGTAATGAAACTCTTTACAAAATTCCATGCATTTTTGTTGCTGCTGATTGGATAATCTAATGGTTTTGGAATTTGGGTAGAGATGAATGGTAAAGTATCGTAACATACACTCTTGGCGTTACATAATCCTAATAAACCTTCCTCCCCACCAAATTTACCATAACCAGAACCATTAATACCACCAAATGGCAATTGACAGACGTAAAAAGTAGCAAAATCATTGATTGCAACATTACCGGTTTTCAAGTTCTTGGCAACATAATTACATTCCTTAAAATCAGATCCAAACACAGAACCCCCAAGACCGAATGGTGCAGAATTTGCTAATTCAATACAGGTGTCCGTGTTTTCTGCCTTCATCATAACTAAGATTGGACCGAAAACTTCATTTTGTGCAATCTTCATATCTGGTGTAACATCAACTAGTAAAGTTGGTTGGAAATAATGACCTTGTGGATAGGTTGGGTGTTTGAAACGAGATCCACCACATAATAAACGTGCACCCTTGTCAACGGCATCCTTGATTAATGAATCTAATTGATCAAATCTGTTATTAGAAATCATTGCACCCATATCGACAACTTCCAAATAATCAATATCTGATCCTTGACGTAATGGGGTTTGGAGCATACGGGTTTCTAAAATCTTAACTAAAGGATCATAGTTTTTCTTACTGACAATAACTCTTTCGATACCTATACAATTTTGACCAGAAGATTGGAAAGTACCACGCATGATGATAGAAGATAAGGCATTTAAGTCTTTGACGGAATCTAACACAATGAAAGCATCTTTACCACCTAATTCCACGACCACGGGTGTTAAGGATTTGGCAGCACATTGTAAAATATGATGGGCAACAGGTTGACTACCGATAAACGTAATGTGTTTAATCTTTGGGTGGGATGTGAAGTGATTGGCTGCATCATCGGTTGAGGTGGGTGGTAAACAATAACATAATTGGACTAAGTCTGGATCTTCACCACATTCTTCCAAGCATTTACGGATTAGGCTAGTGAAGAATTCAGAAGACCAAACAACTTGTTCGGAACATTTAACGACAATAGCATTACCAGTGAACAAGGCAGCAATTATGGGACCTAACAAGTTATGGAATGGATAATTCCATGAGACGATGGAGCTGATGACACCCAATGGTTCGTAACGAATTTCAGCACCTTTGTACCATTTCATAAACCAATTTGTTGGACCTGGTCTCTTAGAAGGTTTTAAGATATTTGGACCGTATTTGATTGTCCAATTCAATTTCTCAAGGGTAACTAAAATTTCACCCATAGAAGCATCAAGCATTGTCTTACCTGAATCACGACAGGCAACACGAGCAATCATATCTTGATTATCTAAAATGAACTTTTGCAATGAAGCCAACACAGTTAATTTTCTACTCATGGAGGCGTCTACCCACTTGGTCTGAGCAGCTTCGGCACGGTCCATCATGGAATCAATATCAGTCGTAGTCTTGGATTTGAAAGAACCAAGGTATTGGCCCGTTGCTGGACAATAACTTTGTATATGGTTTGGTTCATCCTCAGCTGTTAGAGTTGTGCTGGTAACCCTTTTGCCCTTCCAATTAGGTCTAGATTCCTCTGGGAATGGGACAGAAAATTGCACCACTTTGTAACTTGAACAATTGTTGTTAAATAACAACTTGTAAAGTATCGCAGCAATTGCTACAGAAGCAGCAATTAAAAGTAGCATGTTCACAATTGTTGTTGGTATCTCGGATGTGACAGAGTGGTTCTAGTAATAAAGTTTTGGAGAAGAACCCTGGGATAGGAAAGTTGTTCTCATGTATATATACAACGAATCTTTTCAAGGTGGAAAAATGAGGAAAAAATTTGTCAAAGAGACTCTCGTTTAAACGATAGGTAGCTCATTTTATTTACTTTAATTTATATAAGATAGTATATATGGGAGATATGGAGGGGTAGAGGGTTGAAACAGAGTGGGCTGGATAGTGCAGTTGGAATGGGATGATTATGCATTGATGTGCTTTTCAATCTTTGGTTCTGTCACCACGCCGAGCAACATTTTGACGATCTTGTCCTTATGTTCCTTGGTTTGCTTTTTGATTTCCTTCAATTCGTCCTGGACTTGTTCCTCGGCCACTCTTTCTAAGTCACCCATACCACTGGCGTTTTTGGCCTCGAAATCTTTCAATTCTTGATCCTTTTGCTTCTTGTACGATTCGATCTCTTTGGCGGCATCCAACTGGGCCTGCTTCAGTTTGTCCTGTCTGTATTTTCTGGCTTCGTTAACAATCTCATGAGCTTCTTTCTCTGCTTTTAATAAGGTAGCAATACCATTTGATGATGTGGACGACTATTTTCACATTGGTTTTTTCTAGTTAGTACTGAAGGTTCTGAAAAACAGAGGAGTGCAAAACATTCTGAAGAGTAGACATACCATTTCTTGCTTGCTATGTGCGTGTATGATTAGGCGAACAACGAGCTGAAACTATGTTCTTTGGAAGGGTCCTTGTTGTGGTTCTTATCAATTTAAGATTATGGACTCCCTTTCTTTTCTAAGTTGTCGAAGTTCTAAAAAAAACCGTCAAATTTTTTGAAAAATTGAAATATTTGAAGAATTACGATGAGATGAGATGGATGTTAAAAGACACAAGCCACAGAAGGAGGGGACGTTATGACTATTGTGTGCGAGATATGTGGTGATTGTGAGTTCAAATACAAGTGTCCGCGCTGTCTGAAGAAGACGTGTTCTTTGGGCTGCTCAAAGAAGCATAAAAAGTTGGATGAATGCAGTGGTACGGCCTACAAGCTGGATGAGTATATTCCTCGCCTGGACATCAAATCGAAAGACGATGCCAACCATGAAAGCAATATAATAGTGCAGAGAGATTTCAACTATTTAAACAATCTGAAGAGAAAGATCGAAGTGGATAAGAACGATGGGTTGGCCAAGAATAAGAAGATACTGTTTAACAACAATAAATACAACAGCAATAACTACGGCGGTGGCTATAATAATGACGGTGAGATAAGACATAACTACATTATTAGAAGAGGGGTCAAGTGCCTATTATTACCCAGCGGAATGCAAAGATCTTTTCAAAATAAGAGTAAATGGAACAAAGCGTTGGATTTATTCACATGGACTATCGAATGGATCATGTGCGGTGAAGGACGGGAACCTGTTAAGATTCTGAGCCATAAGATAAAGGAGACAGATACCATACTCGATGGGATGACGAATAATGTGTTTAATAAACTGTTCGAAGTGTATAGCAAGAGTGAGGAAGAAGAGAAAGACAGAAAGAAATTCATAGAGTTGCACAAAATACGGTTTTTCGTTCAACTAATCGATGAGCAGGACAATAAGCTGGTCAATATCAACAGACTGATGGAAATAAAAGACTTTTCTGCGGTTAAGTTCAGTGAGCTATTGAAGGACAAGACCATTTTGGAATTCCCTAGCATATTTGTTTTACAAAACACTGACATTCTTCCAAGTGACTACGAAATCATGGAGACCGTATCAGCATTACCACCAGCGGTGGAACCATTGGTGTTGTATAGTAGTGGCGATGACTCAGAACCGGAGGAGGAAAGCTCTGTGAAGAATGGCGATGAAGATGATGAGGATAATTATGAACCTAGCATGAACTTTAATATGTAAAAAAACAATAACAACAAATGCATATATATATTTATGTATATATATTATGATTCTAACACACGCACATATTGGTAGCCTAAATTGCTGATAAAATCGCTGGATGAAGACAAGGTATCAGTGGACACTTTAAAATCCTTTAAATGTAATTTGTTCAGAATCTTGGCTAATTTCTGTAATTCAGAATCAAACTGTTCAGTGTCTGAAGTGTTGTCGTACAGTTCAATTAGCAACCCTTTGAACCCCATCGAAGAAAAGATATTGATAAATCTCACTACGGAGTAATTACTGATTTGGAAAGCTATACCGTTATCACCTCTGATGACCTGCCTTTGACTCCAGAAATTAGAAACTTTATTTATCAGCAAGTAATCAAAGGAGTCGATGTTGCTTGATGAGATTGTCGAACTGCTGGTATTATTGAGTGCATTTGAAGAGGAAGAAGAGGGCAACGTTGAGAGAACAGTAGAACTACTAATTGTTGTGAGATTATTCGACGAAGAAGTCGGCAAAATATTGTTGTCTCTGGAAGCAAGGTCATGACTCGACGTATAAGTGTTGGCAGCAGCGGTCGCTGCGCTGATGCCATTCGCCGGTACGTTTGAGGATTGGATGTTGAAGTTGTTCACGAACTCGTTGCTCATATCGTTCAAATTGTTCGACGACAACAATGCCAACTTATTCCGTAGGATGATGTTCTTCCTCCCATAGTGCGACAGCACTATGGAGTACAGGGGTGAGGACGAAGACCTCCCTGATTTGAAGGTCGGTCTGAATGTCTTGCATTCTATCGACCACGGATCCAGCGTTGATATGATGGAGTTCGCCAGCTCGTCCTTCAAATGCGTCAAGGAAATCGGTGTCGCTCTTTCGATCAATATAACAGCAGTCTGTGGCATCTCCTTCCTACCGCGCTGAGAGCTCTCCTATATTCCCTTCCACCCGCTAGTCGTCTACCTCTTACATAACACACGTTAATTCGCTTCTTTTTCTTTTTTTTTGTTTTTTCGAGATCAACGAGATCCCGACTGCAGCTTATATAAGCTCGTCTGTTTCTACAAACTACGACAACACAGGAGATGATGATGGCAAGAGGAGGACCGGTGTAGGTGGGCTAGAACCTTGGGCCCTCTTGACTGGCAGTGGTCACTTCCACTCCTGTTCTAAACCCCACGAAAATTCCTTGATCTCGAACAATGCATCGCTCTGCTTCCTCGAGAGTTGTGCATGCTCTTGTCTGACACAAAAGAAGGTGTTGTGAAAAAAATAAAATAGATAATATACCCACCAGCAGAAAATTTTATAAAAATTTTCAGGATTCTCATCCAGAGAGAAATCGCTATCTGTCGTTTAAGACATTAAGGTTACATCGTATAATCGCGATGTTTTTTTTTGGTACTGAGGTGATTGCTTTGAACTTAACTATATATATATATATATAGTGGGTGCATTGAGGTTTCGTCGTTTTATCCTCTCGTCAGTCGTATTTTTTCAGATAGGGAAGTGTAACGTTAAAACAAAAGCATAGCAATTGTTTATAGAACGATGGATAAGACAGATATTATTGTTTTGATTGCATTGATTGTATCAACTGTGTCTTATTTAAAACGTGAAGTTTTAAAGGAAATCTTCACGCAATTGTTTGTCACCGACAGTTCTTTTGATTTGGTTAGTGATTCAAATGATCTTGTTCAAGTGTTGAAGGACAACAACAAGAACTACCTGGTGTTGTACGGGTCCCAGACCGGTACGGCCGAAGACTACGCCAAGAAGTTCGCAAAGGAATTAGCTTCCAAGTTCAAGTTGAACGTTATGTGTGCGGATTTGGAAAACTATGTTTACACTAACTTGAATGACTTGCCTGAGAACGTTATTATTTCGTTCTTTATCTCTACTTACGGTGAAGGTGATTTCCCAGATGGTGCTGTGAACTTCGAAGATTTCTTAAATGAAACTAACGATTTGTCCAATATCAGATACACCATGTTTGGTTTGGGTAATTCGACTTATGAGTTCTTTAATGGTGCTTCCAAGAAAGGTATTAAGGCTTTGAACGAATGCGGTGCTTCCATGGTGGGTATGCCAGGTGAAGCTGATGACGCTATGGGCACAACTGACGAAGATTATTTGAAATGGAAAGATGATATTATGGGTGTCTTAAAGAATTTGTTACACTTGGACGAACATGAATCTAAATTCGAAGCCAACTTCAAATTCACCGATTTGACCGCCGAGGACGTTCCAAAGGAATCAATCTCCTTGGGTGAACCTTCCAAACATTACTTACCAAACTCCAAGACCCCGTTCCCAAAGAATTTCGATTTATCTTGTCCATTTATCGCTCCAATCACAAAATCTTATGAATTGTTCGACGAGGGCAACGATCGTAACTGCATCCATTCAGAATTTGACATCTCCTCCAGTAATTCTATTACCTATCACACAGGTGACCATCTTGGTGTATGGCCATCGAATTCCCTAGAAAAGATCGACCAATTTATCCATTGTTTCAACTTAAACCCAGATTTACTCTTCAATTTGGAACCACTTGATTCTACCATTAAATTACCCTTCCCTGTCCCAACCACTATCGGAACTGCTGTTAAACATTACTTGGAAATTACAGGTCCTGTATCAAGACAATCCTTCGGTTCATTGGTCCAATTCATTGATGTCAGCAAAAATGAAAAATTTGCAGCAATAAAGGCAAGATTATTGGAATTGTCTAAAGACAAGGATTTATTCCAAAAGGAAATCACTTCTAAATATATGAATATCGCAGATGCTTTGTTATCTCTGTCCAATAACGATAATTCTGTTTGGTCCAACGTCCCATTTGTATTCTTAATCGAAACCATCCAACACTTGCAACCACGTTATTATTCCATTTCCTCTTCTTCTCTATCTGAAAATGATACTATTCATGTCACTTCTGTAGTGGAGAATTTCCCTAATCCTAATGCTGCTGATGGAGCTGTATCTCGTATTACCGGTGTTGCCACTAACTTATTAAGAAACAATCAATTGGTTCAAAACAATGTTGAAAATGCAAATGACTTACTACCTGTCCATTACGATTTAAACGGTCCTCGTGATTTGTTTAAAGGTTTCAAACTACCTGTTCATGTCAGACGTTCTACTTTCAGATTACCGGCTAATCCAGGTACCCCCGTAATTATGGTTGGTCCAGGCACTGGTGTAGCTCCATTCCGTGGTTTTATTAGAGATCGTGTTCACTTAATACAATCTAGCTTGGCAGATGGCAAACAAGTTAAACTGGGAAAACATTTATTGTTCTACGGTTCAAGAGATACTGGTGATTATTTATACAAAGATGAATGGCCAAGTTATGCTAAGGTTTTAGGTGACTCCTTCGAAATGTTCGTAGCTCACTCAAGAGTAAAGCCAGGTCAAAAGGTATATGTACAAGATAAAATTCAAGAAAATGGAGAACAGTTAATGAAGTTAATTAATGAAGGTGCATTCATCTACATCTGTGGTGATGCTAAGAACATGGCACATAGTGTCACCCAAGCCATTATTAAATTGATTGCAAAGGATAAATCCATTAATGATACTGAAGCTGCTGAGGTAGTTAAAATGTTGAAAACTGCAGGCAAGTTCCAAGAGGATGTTTGGTAAGCATTTTGGCTTCGTTAAGACAACAACTAAAGGAAAGAAAGAAAAAAGCTTGACTTTTTTGTATATATGAGTGTATATAAAAAATATTAAACCAAAAAAAAAAATAATAATTAAGTAACGTTAACTATAGATCGTGATAAAGTTAATGTAATTCTCATTAGTCTCTTGAAAGGGTATTACTAATTTGTAAAGTAATCCCGTTCTCTTTGGAATTTTGCATAACCTGGATTCCACTCAAATCTGGCACAACAACATCAGCACCTGATTCGAATAATGTCTCCTTTGGATAGGTAGAAGTTATACCAATTGTGAACGCCCCAATAGATTTACCAGCCTTAATGCCGACAGGTGCATCCTCAAAGACAACAAATCTAACAGAGTCAATATTTTTCAATTGTAGATTTTTGATTAATAAATTCTTGGCCTTTAAGTAACCCTCTGGATCTGGCTTGCCACATTTAACATCAAAGGCAGTTATGAACACTTTTGGTTTTCCAACCTCCTTCAGGATATTTTCAAACCAGGAAAATGCCAAATTTGAAGAGCCTGACGTAACAATCCCCCATTTTCTCTCATCAACTTTTGTACTTTCATCAGTATCATAATCTAACGAAATCAATAAGTCTTTTGCACCGGGGATCAAGCTTACAGTGTCTAGATAGCTGTCCTTCATGTCATTTTCCAGTAGTAAAACACCCTTGTTATCAGTATTATCCATTTCTGGGAAGAATCTTTCCAAGATTTCAGCAGTTCTACTTCCATGAGAATGTTTGAACAATTCGTCAGGGTTCACATTATATTGGTTGCACAATTTTATCCATGCCCTCTCTGCTGCAATAGTGGTGCTCACTATAGTTCCATCTAGATCAAATAAACATAGGTCTACCTTCACAATTTCGATGTCTTGTCTTGTCATGGTGGTGGTTAGTTGAATAGCTTACTTCTATTTTTTGGGCTATCTGTCAGGTATGCCAACTAAATATCATATTGACCTAAAAAGATCCAGCATTATATAGTAGAAAAGAGTATTGACGTTGCCGTTAATTACTATTTGACCCCACTAACATTTAAGGAATTTTCCTAATTGGATGTCACAGTTCTCGAGGAAGCGGAACAATTATATATAAGCTTTAAGTTTTTCTTTCGAGTTACGTTTCTAAAAAATCGCGCACATATGCCGGAAAAACTAAAATGACGATTATTTCATCTGCTGCTTGTGACTGTAAAAGTATCCGAGCGTATTGTTTCATACGCAGGAAGTCACATTGTGGGGAAGACTATACAGCGTTACCAGAGAAAATGATAGGAGAGAAATTTCAAGACAAGCTTTATAAGCTGTTAAGTATACTCATTCCATGGGGTAGATTTAAGTCATCGAGACTTAAAACTTGATTGCATTTTAATACAGCAGAATGACCCGGTACTTGTACAAATAACTGATTTTGGACCGGCCAATATCCTAGGTACCGGAGCATTTATGAATGCATTCTGTGAAAACGCTGGCGTACATTGCATTGTGCCTCAAGTAGTTTTCTGAAGAAGCTCGCGATTTTATTGATTCTTTGTGACAAGTGGGCCCTAGTCGTAGAACAACAGTAGAGGAGGTCCTATCCCTTCCTTGGATAGAGTTCGCTGGGTTCACTGATTGATTCGAATCATCTATCATTATCGCAATCCTTACCACAACAAAAGTTGCTAGAAAGAATGGATGATACACAATTTCAATTTTTGAGGGCACAGCAGAGACAAAGAATAGAAAACCAACAAGAGCTAGAGAGAGATGATCCAAACACAGCTAAGGCCTGCACAATAATCGGGCTTCAAGATATTTCATCATATGCCTATGAGATTTACCTACCCCGATAGACTATCCCGTTTGCATTTTCTTGTATACAAGAAAAGACGTACTGTGGGAGAGAGTATACCCGTCGCCGGCACAGGGTCTAGACGAAGTTTGGTATTGCCATTCTGGTAGCAATACCAGCTACGTAAACAACACGAAACTGGAGTCCGATATGGAATACATACTACAACATAGCGACGAATTGAGAATAATATTCGACGGTGCGAACAACTTCGTGGTCGGATTCAAGATCGTGAAGAACGACACCACTAGTTTCTTCGATGATGGGAGGGGTATCCTTGTTGCGGAGCTTGAACCTGTTGCACAGTTTGTCGATGAGGGAGCCTACTCTGGGATCTGATATAGACCGTGGCCCAAGAAGGGACGCGTCGTTGTGACGCGTCAAATCGACATCGGCGGTAACGGCGGCTAGACGGAGTGAAAAAAAGGGCAAAAAAGGGTAAAAAAGGGTAAAAAAGGGTAAAAAAAGGGTAACGAGAGATCCCGGAATCCAAAGCATATAAAAAGGAAGAATTTCCTTCTTTCTTTTCCTCTTTCCTTCTTTCTTTTCCTCTTTCCTTCTTTCTTTTCCTCTATCTTTCTGTAAGGGTAACATAAAATAACCAATCCTAGTAAGCAGTACTATATTGTATATCTTGAGTTTAGTCAAGATACATACTCAGTATAAGGGTCAGGTCTTTTATCTGGTTAATAAAGGATACATTAGAAAACAAACAGCTTTCTTCATGTTATTTTCACTTCAAGCTTTATTGCCATTGGCA